>JAREIK010002280.1:0-244935 GCA_029783825.1 Sapria himalayana | reverse complement strand
CACTCACAGATGAAATCAAATTCCACAAGCTTTGTTGGTATCAGGGTCCTGCAAGCAAGAAAATGCAAGTTCCCCTTGCTATATAATTGTCAAGGGAACCAAAATATCTACATAAATAACAAACATATAGCAATTAAACAAATAAAAGTAGATCAATAGAGCGAAACAACACCATGCACCATCAAAATAACACTTATTATACTTTCAAAAAATAATTATGCATTTTAATTTTTCCAATGTATTGGGAGCAACTTAAAGCAGTGTTATAGTTACCAACCTAGACCATCGATCCACAATACCGCCAATGCTCATCCACATATTGAACAAATTTAGTAATCTAAATATTTTTAATTAAAATCATATATTACATCCCTTTTATATGTTCAAATCACTTAACACATAACTTCCTAATTTTATTATTTATGAAAAGCAAATATATATATTTTAAATCTTTTAATTTAAATTTTATCTATTAATAATCTTGATATATGTACTATATATTACTATATATATTTTATATATATATATATATATCTCTTATCATCTAATAATCTAATATCTGGCATCATAAAACATGATACAATTTTCTATTAGCCTAACATTAATTTCCTTATCAAATAAAATTATTAATGTTATTTCAATTTCAAAAAATCATATTTAATACTTCAAAACTTGGACTTTTTAATTTGATCAATAGTTTAATTCATTATTATGAAAGAGATTTAAACATTAGAGTTTTGAATTAGATCCGGTCCATCATCAACTCAATCAGATTTTCTTGTTTGCCCATTTTTCTTAGGCTTCCTTTAACAGATTTGATTGGCATTTCATGCCACCAGCCCTGCCGAATTCGACCTTTTATCTGTTGGTTGTGTAGCAAAGTTTAAAGGCGCTACTTATCCCTTACCCGCATTATAAGGCAATGCTTTCAAATGGGTAGCTTCCAATCCAATCTAGATAGAAGATCTCTATCATTAGACAAATGGAATCTAGTCATTGATCTGAAAAAAAAATCTAGATTGAAGATCTCGAATCATAGCTCTAGTTATATTGATTCACGGCCAAATATTGTAGGCCGAAGCACAGTTTTTGCTCTTGGAGTCAGATCAGTAGGGTCATTTCAATTTATTTTCTTCTAAATTCTATAACCAAATCAAGTGTTATATATTTTAAATATATTTATTTAATTATTTTAAAATTCTTATTTTTAAAAAATACACCTAAATATGAAAAAAAGAATTATATTATAAAATTTTAATATTTAAATTTAATGAAAGTATTCCTCTTTCATTCATAACAAAGTAACTAATTATAAATTTAAAATTTAATCAAATTATTTAAAAATTTTTTCTAATGTAAAGTATTATTTATTTTATTTTCAACCTTGTTAAAATGATATACATTCATGTTTTTTTTTGTTTTTTTGACTTAATTTCATATAAATACTCTCCTTTTTTCTTATTAGTAGACTTAGGTGATTCTGGGTTTTTTTAATTTAATTTTTTAACTTTAGATGATATGATGACGATTATCTTCATATCATCTATAAAAAGAATGAAATCATGTAATGAAAATATGTGTATGATATACAAAAATTTCTGCATTCTCTTGTTTTCTTTCTCTTGGTGCACCTTTATTTATTTCATTTTTCTCTCTTTTGTTTCAAATGCACTAATCAACACCTTCTAACAATCGGTATAAATTACAAGTTACTTAACAACGACACCATTTCGACACTAGTCTAAGCACAATTTCAACACTACTTTAGCACAACTTTCACATCAAATTAATTTGTCCAATCATCAACATGACATCCTCTACTTCAACATCGCATCAACATATTCTCATCTTCAATGTAAAATATTATGATTTTTAGATCATAAAAATAAAAACTATTCTATGAGCTTTTAATTTGTGGGATGTAGTGAAAAATAATATCACAAAATCCATATAACTAGCTCAAAAGGAAGAGCTGACTACGAAAATCTCATTCATCACAACCACAATATTTTAAAAGCTCATCATTGAAAATAAGCTCTATGAAAAGATAGCAAAAGAAAGATGCAACACACTTGTCAAAATTCATTTAGCTGTCATTGACTCCATATTTCCAAGAATCATGAGCTCTATTTTAACAAAAGAAGCATGAGAGATGCTGGAAGATGAATTCCAAGGTACCATGAAAGTTGGAGTAAAATGACTTCAAACTTTTAGAAGAAACTTTAAAAATTTTCAAATGAAAAAAGTATCAAAGATTTATTTTCTATTGTAATTAAAGTCGTAAATCAAAAGAACACCTACAAAAAAACCATCACAGATTAAAAAGTTATAAAAAAAATATTAATTTCTCACTAAAAAATTAATTATGTGATAAGCATTAATGAATAATCAAAAGACTTATCAATACTTTCCATCACTAAGCTTGTTTGTTCCCTACAAGCTAACGAGCAAGAAATTCCTAGCGGAATGAGTCTAACACCAAAGGTTTCTATCAGCACAGAAAAAAAAATCAAAACAAAGATGAAAGAATCAAATACAGCACAACGACAATATTAAAGGCAAGTCAAGCAAACCTAAAGAATGAGAAAGGAAAGAAAAATTTCCTCCTTGTGGTGTCTGCAAAAGGTTAACACATCTTGAAAAAGATTATTGGCACAAAAAAAAAACCTCAGTGCTCGAATTGTAAAAAGTTTGGTCACATCGATCAAACCAGAAAATTCAAGCAAAATCAACAAGCTGTTATTTCAGAATTCATAGATGATGCTTGCATTTTTTATACTTATCAAGCTATAACAAAAAAAATGTTGTATAATTAATCGATGAAGGTTGAAAAAATCACATGGCAAAAAAATGATTATTTCATTAATATCAATTTTACAATCAAAATACCAGCAAGAATGAGTGAATGAGCATTGATTGATCCAAAGGCAAAGATATTGTTGTGATCTAAACTCCAAAAAGTACGAAGTACATTGATAATAATTTATTTGACCCGGATCTCAATCTAAATTTGCTAAATATGTCTCAAATGATAATGAATTATTACTTGTTATTATTTGAAGATAATGCTTGTACAATTTTAGATAATCAAAAAAAAAAAAGATAGCTAATGTCAAGATGGAGAACAAGACATTCTCAATTCATTAAAACTATGCTACTGAAAATTCACCAGCATCAAAAATTAGTGTAAATAGTTCACTTTGACACAAAAAATTAGAAATATTATAGTATTCAAAATCTTAAACTGATTTCTAAAAAAACTAGGGTAAAAGATCTACCCAATATTAATAATTTGAAGAGTATCTGTTAAGGGTGTCAACTTAACAAGTTATACCAAAAATCATTTTCTATCAGCATGACTTGATATTTTTCGCAATAATTTTAGTTGGTGCACACCGAAATTTGTGGTCGAATTAGAATACCATCATTTATTATTAGCAAATATTTCATTCTCTTTATTAACGATTATTCTCAAATGACTTGAGTCTATTTTCTAAAAAATAGATCTAAGATATTGGGAACATTCAAAAAATTTAAGATAGTTAAAAATCAAAATGAGCTTCAAATTCAGACTCTCAGTAACGACAACGGCACCAAATACACCTCTTCTGAATTTAATAAATTTTGTGAAGAATAAGGTATGCATCATCAACTTACCATTGCATACACACTAAAACAAAATAATGTTTCTGATAAAAAAAAAATAATAATTATAGATATAGCGAGATCCATGCTTGGAAAGAAAAATATACCTTACTAGTTTTGGGTTAATGCTGTTTTTATTACAATATATCTTCAAAACAGATGTAGCATAAAAAGTTATCACTGATATGACTCGACTTGAAGCGTGATCTGGATACAAATCATTAATCAAAAACTTGAAGACATTTGGCTACGTCTGATAGTTGCATATTCAAGCACAAAAAAAGACAAGCTAAAAGCATAAGCAAAAAAAAAAAAAAAAAATTATGAGATATCGCCCACAATCCAAAGGCTATCAAATTTATAATCTGAAAACATATAAAATTGTGGAGAGCAAAAATATAATTTTTGATGTAGATGCTTTTTAGAAGTGAAAAGAAAATTTAAAATTATTGTTAAATTTATAACCAAGTTGAGAAGTCTACTTCACCTCCTATTCACAATCCTTCACCTCCTATTCACAATCCTTCATCTCAAAAAAATTATTGTTATGATTCAAAATCTAACAATTTTGAATCACCTCAAACAAATTCACGAATGAAAGATGAATACTCATCAACTAAATCTCCACCACTATGCACATGAAGTATTTCAAGTGGGTATAGAGATACTCAATAAATATTTGATTCATGCACTTGTACTGTTCAAGAGCCAAGAAATTATAATAAAGCAACTAAGTATGAAGAATGAAGAAATACAATGAAGGATGATATAAAAATACTACTGTCAAAAGGGCCGAGTCAGGCCGAACCCAGCACAATGCAGCCATGCCTAAGCCGGCACGCTATAGTGCCATGCCCGAACACGTGTCGGGTGCACCCTCGGCACCAGTCGTGTCGTGCTGGGCAGAGAGATTATGGCCCGTGTGTCGTGTCAAGCACGACACGAGCTCTTGGCACGTGGACACGACACAGGTAACCACACATTGAACACAATTACATCGTTACGACAAGAGGACGAAGAGCCAACACCTGACGGATAAGGCACAAAAAGCTCTGACATGGCAATAATGGTCTCGGGACGCCAAAACAATAATTTTTTTAAAAAAATTGAGATTTTAGCCTAACCCAAAACAAGCCAAACCAACCCGAAACCGAGCAAATTTCCGGCAACGAGCCCATGTTGGGCATGACCTCCAATGAACCGTGTCGTGCCAGGCACAGCACAATACTATAGTGTGTCGTGCCTGGAACGATACACTAGCCAAGTTGTGCCCAAAAAAAAGGGTAGGGCCGGCATGACATGCCCTAATTGAGACCATTAAATAAAAATACTTAATAAAAATTAGACAAGAAAGTTGGTTGAAACCCAATTCACAAAAAATTATTTGAGTTAAATGAATTTATAAAACAACAATAAATCCAAATGGTTCAATTCAAATGCACAAAACAAGATTGGTTGTAAAAAAATACTAACAATAATTTGATATTGACCACAACGAGAATTTTGTGTCAGTGTCAAGACAAGATACAGTCAGAGACATCATAACTTTTGCAGCCCAGAAAGAATTGAAAATCTACTAGCTTTATGTAAAATCAGCTTTTCTCAATGATTATTTCGAAAAAAAAATTTATATTGAGCAATCATCATGTTTAGTGATAAAAGACAATAAAAAATCTTAAAACTCAAAAAGACATTATATGGCCTAAAACAAGCATCTCGAGCTTGGAACAAAAAGATTGATTACTATTTAACTAATTTCAATTTTAGAAAAAATCTCAATGTGAAGGCGCAAAGAATAAACATTCTAATTATTTTTTTATATGTTGATGGTCAATTTGTTACAAAAAATGATTTCAAAATGATCTTTGTATTTAAAAAAAAAATGGAGAAAAAATTTGAGATGACAACTTTTGACTAAATTAACTATTTTTTTGGCATGGATATTTGCCAAAAACTTACTAAAAAAATTCAACATAAAAAATTACATACCAATGACAATTCCACTCGTTTCATGTGGAAAATTAGTAAAAAAAAAAAGATTCACCCGGTACTGATGAAAAGTTATGCATGGACATAAATGGCAGTCTATTATATTTGACAGCAATACAACCTGACAACATGTATGCTTCAAGCCTATTATCGAGGTACAAGCAAAAACAAACTCAATTTTATCTCATTGCTGCCAAAAGAATATTGAGACATGTCAAGGCTTTTACTGATTTTAGCATTTGATATAAACCAACAAAAAATACATAATTGATTGGTTACACTAATAGTGATTAAGCTGAATCTTTAGAAGACTTGAAAAGTACATTCACTTATATATTTTCATATAGCAAAAATATATTTTCATGGTTATCACACAAACGGGACAAAATGAGTCAATCAACCAAATAAAAAAAATATATAGCTGCTCGTGAAACAAAAAATCATGAGTATGAATTAGAAGAATTTTCTCTTATTTGAGATAAAAATGAAAAAAGGCCAACAATTTTTTGTGATATCAAATCTATAATTACTATTATAAAAAATCCAGTACAACATATATTAACGACAAATGGGTCAGACGACCTAAGCCATGTCTAAAGGCCACCACGGCATGCTACAGTGTAGTGCCTGAGCCCGAGCCATGCAGACCCTCGACACAAACCATGTCGTGTCGTGCAAAGGGTTTTCAGCCCGAGTGTCGTGTCAGGCATGGCACGAATATGTGGCACGTAAACTCCGCATGGGACCTTGCATCAAGTGACGACCGACGAGGGACGATGAGGCGACGCCCGATGAGCAATGGCTCAGCGTGGCCTATGGGCGAGGGCTACGCAACTACACGCCACCAGAAACCCTAATTTAAGAAAAATTTATATGACAAAAAAAATTAAAGATTTCCAAAAAAACTCTAGTATCTAAAAATTGATGCAAGTAATCACATGTGTTTAAAAAAGAGATAATAATTTATTCAATTAAAAGATGAGACATAAATTCATTTTAATATTTATTATGCTTCTAGAATGAAAAGCAACATCTTGAGCTAGTGTTGGATTATTTGAATAATAACCCATTTATTGTGGTAATGCACAGATGATAAAATTATTTGCGATATTTTAAAACATATTTTGAAACGAGAAATTAGCTAGTTGTAGATGTATAAACAACTTAGGTTATCTCTAGTAATTCTTCATCCAGCTCCATTTCACTAAGGAGGACACTATAGAAGTGTAGCATCGCCGAGCAATTCAGAAATATTAAAAAATAAAAACCACTTTATTAGTGCATAAATAAAAGCATGCATTTCGGGTTATAATTAAATTAAATTTTATTAGAGATTTAATATATATATATATATATATATATATATATATATATAATCAAAAATAATGAACCAATAATGAATTAATATTACAAAATTAAATTATTTGACAATAATTAAACAAATTATTGTACTTATATATGCACAAATATTATAAATAAATAAATAAAATCTTTAATACTAATTTTATGGCATCTGAATAAGATTGAAAAATTTTAACCTAAATAAGATTTCTAACTTGCATTATAAATTATTTTAAGCAATTATCTATTTTAATTATAAATAAAATCACTACAGAATTATATTTGTATTGTTTTACATATTCAAAATATTTTTCACATTTTATTACTTAAAACTAAATAAACTCATCATTTTAATATTATAAATACTTATACATTAATCAAATCACTGATAATCTAATTTAATTAATTTCTAAGTTTTTTTTTTTTTGATTTTTTTCACTTAACATATAAGAATTAAAGAATTAAAATCTATCTACAAGGTAGTGGTGTCTAGTGTGCAGGGCAACCCCAAACCAGGATAAGATACGACCCAATTGAGCAATGCATGGCCCGACACATTCAAGAAGCATGCATGGGCCTGTGTCGAGCTGACTAGAGACACGATTCATGTCGTGCCATGTCAAGGTCTCCTAAGACTCATGTCGGGACAATCACGACACAACTTCCTGGCTAGAAGGAAAGGTTCTTCAACACAACTTAAACTGTGTCACATATATCTGGCCGTGTTTGGGAAAAATCCAAAACCATCCACATGAACCACCCGTCCACCCAACTCCCATGACTGATTGAAACTCAGCCCGACCTTGAGCCAAGAAGCCGAAGCTTCTAAAACAGAAGAGACGATCTAGCCCCCAACTAGAGGACTCAAACGGATTAGATTCATCATAATTGGGCCGAGTCATGCCTAGACAAGCAAGTTCTAGCTTGTTCGGGTTGGATTTGAGAAGGGGTTTGACTGTTAAGGCTGGGTTTTGGCCGGGTTCGAGCCTTGTTTGGAATGTTTAAAAAAATTTTAATCCATAACATTAAAATTATTAAAAAATTTAAATTTTAACTATTTAATACTTAAATAATTTATAATTAGTTATTAAAATAAAATAAATAATTTTTTTTTATAATTTTATATTATTAAATTAAGTAAACTATAATAAATAACTAAATTTTAAAATTAACTGTGTATAAACTAATAAAAATTAATATTAATACAAATCAATACAAAACACAAAAAATATAAATGTAGATTCGAAAAACAAAACATAATAAAATTACAAAAAAAAAATTAATACAATGTCAATCCAAAAAAGATAAATAAAAAAAATATTGTTAGAATTACAGCATATGATCAATGATAATATAAGATACATATAAGTGTCTCAATCCATCAAATGTTATCAATCATCATCAATATCATATGAATTATTATCAACCAACTATCTACTTATGCTTGAATCACAAAATGATCTTAGATACCCAAGCTTTAATTCTCCAAATCATTCATACATGTTAATACCTCAATAAATATCTGATAGTAATCTAAAATTCCTATTTAAAATCACATTCACCACAATAAAAATAAATAAATTCGAATTCTATGCTCAACACCGAACGAATTAGTAGATCTCATGTCATCTTAGATAACACAGGATAGACAGATTAATATGATATGTATCATTATAAAATATCAAGATTCTTATTATAAGAATAAGATTGAACAGTAATCAGTATCTAAGTACAGAGACAACTCATTCATATTTGATAGTCTACCTCATCGTTTCCCTTTTGCTACCTGAATAAAAAAAGTTATTAGCTCCAAATATAGTATCTATATCCGTAGCAGAAGTATGACTACTACTTCCACCATATTTAATATCAAAATATGTATAGAGCTCAATCAACTTCTCGTAAATGAACCCTTCATATTAGTCTACATAATTCGAGCATGAGAATATATATGTCAAAATATTCTCTATAGAGGTGTCAAACGGGCCGGGCCGGCCCGGCCCAGCACGAGGCACGGCACGGTTCGGCCGTGCCTGGGCCGGCCCGGCACGATAAAAAAACGTGCCCGGGCCCGTGCCGGGCCCGGGCGAACAAACCACGTGTCGTGCCTGGCCCGGCACGGCTCGTGCCTTGGCACGGCACGCCGGCCCGCGTGCCTGCGTCGTGACTCGTGACCCAACCGGGCCCCGCCCCCGGTAAAAAGACCGCGGGTCGGGTCCAAACAGACCCGACCCGCCGCGCCCCGCCTGCCCTGCCTTGCCGTGCGCCCGTGCCAGAATTTAAAAAACCGTGCCTTGCCCGGCACGGAAGCACGGCTGGGCACGTGAAAAACGGGCCATGCCGTGCTGGGCCGGCCCGTTTGACACCTCTAATTCTCTACTCCTTTTACCATAACTCTAGGGTCCATGCAGACAACCAGACAATAAAGAGATAGAATAGTAAACAAATACTTTAGGTACTTAATTTTAATCTCTACGATCATATCACTAAGTATCGAGTCAACTCAAAACTTCTTAAACATGCTATTAATATGACATATGCACCTGAAAATAATACATATCATGTAAATATAAACTAATCAAAACATGTTCCTCGTGTCACAGATATATGGCTGAGTTTGGGCACAATCCAAAACCGAGTGCCTATGACACTAGTATGCCCGATTCCCATAACCCATCAAAACAAGAGATGTCAAACGAGTCGTGCCGGGCCCGTCCGTGCTTCCATGACAGTCCAGGAACAACACGATTATTGTACCGTGCCGTGCCTGGCTCAGGATGGTTTCTTCAAGCCAGGCCTAGCAAGGCCGGTTATTTTACAATGACAGCTTAGGCCCATATAGGCCAGATCAAGCCCGTAAGGGGCAGCTTAAAAAATTAAAAAATAAATTTAAGATTTATGTAATTATATAATATAAATCAAATTAGATAATATTTAAAAATATTTAAATTATAACTTAAAAATTGTCGAATAGTTATAAAGTTTCAATTTTTTATTTGTTTTAATTATGTTTTAATTAGTTAATAAATTTAAATTATAATTTATTAGAATTAAATTTTAATAATTTTAATGAAAATTTTAAACACAAATAAATTAAACATAAAATTTCTTTAACAAAAATTACAAGATCACAAAGTCAAACTCAAACCAAACATCCAATCGGTTAATCCCAAACTAAAGCAAATACAATGTAAATAAAAATGCGTACAAAACAAAATATCAAAATCAAAAATCAAAATCAAGCATAACACATAACTCATAAACATAAGCATAAATATAACATAAGTGTCGCGATCAAATTTCAGCGAGTCACAATCCTATAATCGTCAACCGTAAAACATCAAATGATAATGGAATGTGACATGGCAACGAGCAACCTCATCAATCATCCATCGAAATAATATGATCATTCTCAACATCAACATTAAAATCATTATCATATGAATCATCATTATCAACAAACAACAGCTCCAGTTTCGATATGGCAGTAGTCTCTGCCCCAACACAATCCTGGATGCTAAATCTTGTATCCTCTCAGTCCTTCATGCATGCTAAACCTCAATAATATCTGGACGTAATATCGATATCCTATCCAAAATCACATTCACAGCAACAGAAAAAACAAACTCTGATGTTATGCTAACACCGGAGGAGTCAGTATATCCCGTATCAACCTAGATAATACGAGAAAGATGGACTCATATAATTTTCCTCACTATAATATATTAAGATTCTTAATATTTGAATATGATATGGTTGAACGGTAATCGATATCTAAGTACTGAAAAAAGTTACTCATATGTGATGATTCACCCCGTCATTTCCTCGTCATTAACTGAATAAAAAAATCATCTCCAAAGATGATTTCTATGTTCGTACTTACAGTCTCACTACAACTACAACCATACCTAGTATCGTAGCATGTGAACGAGTCAGTCAACTTCCCATGTATGAACCCTTTAGGTAGGTCTTCCAGGTTGATGGACGAGAAAATGTAGATCAAAATATTATCTATCACTTTCATCTTAACCATAGGGTCCATGCATGCAGCGAGACAATAAAAAGATAAATTGATGAACCAGTACTTTACGTACTTAATTTCCATCTCTACAACCATATAGCTAAGTGTTGGGTCAGCTCGATACTTCCTAAAAAAATTAATAATATTGTATATGCACATAATGACAATGCAAGTCGTGATAGTATAAACCGATAAACATGTGTTGTTCGTGTCATAAAAAATCTTCAGGAATTTCGTAAATAAAATTCTTGTAGCACAGTCACTGTCGTCAATAAAAAGTTCATCACTCTTATTTTTGACGTAGTCGGATATCACAAATTCGTACCGAACACTTGACTCAAACATCAGATACGTATAATTCCAACGGTGTCTTATATCTGTTTGAAATTTCTTCTTATTAAGATTCGCAGATAACCAGAGACTACCAAACTCATATTATCTGCGAGGCGTGCGAATGTATTTTAGTGAGTTACGTAGATTATCCAAAGCGGGGGAAAACACACCTTCATACTCTCTTGTACAATCAAGTTAATCACGTGACAAATAAATTTGACGCAGAAACTATATCCAAATAGTGTGTCTCTAATATTCCTAACAAACATATTAATCGTTACTCAATTATTAAATGTATTATCGAATACGATACAAAAAATTTTTTTATTCATTATTCATTTAGAATCTAAATAGTGGGCGGTGAGACATACATAAAATAAATCATCGTGACTTGTACATATATCTGACATCACGGACACCACTCTATTATATACCATAAATCTATTAATTATTATTTTTCTAACTTATAATATTTTAGTATGTCGTTCTTAGATGTGAATCTAGGAATTTTATGATAAGTAATTTAAAAATATGTCTGCATGATGCTCACTACCCTTAAACCTTGCAAAAATTTGATCGGAAAATTCATCAATGTGATAAATTTGGTTATGCTCTCCCTATCCAACTCGCTACGGTATATGAAGGAAATAAACTTAGAGACTAAATTCGATCCAGCCTCAAAAAATACACTACTAAGTTGAGTTTGGCTAGGATCAATTGCACCATATTTATTGGTGCATATTTTAGCATGCCTCTTAAGGTAGACAATCCCATACACACTCTTACAAGTTAAAATTCTCATAAAATAATTTCACTGTGTCGTTTCATATTATTCACCACTAATATTTTTTTATTTTTTTATATTAAAATAAGTCCAAACTAAAGAAATCCTCCTTGTATTTTATTTTTTAAATATTTGGGTTGAGATAACCAAAGAAAAGATAGTTTTAGCAACCTCGGACTATTGTGCAAGATTTTTATTTTCTAAATTTAAATAAATATTATAATATTAGTCATTTTTTTGATTTTTTTTTAGACAAAAGTTAGAAACTAGATGATAGAAATAGATTAAAGAGTAGAGACTAAAGAGAAAGAAAAAAAAAGTAAAAAAATATTAATTATTTTTAAATATTAATTATTATTTTAAGTTAAGAATTTTAGTTAAATAATAAACAAAACTTAAAAATATTCGTAGAACAATGTTAAGGAAGAGGACATGCAGCAAAGTCCACACCAGGATTTAAACTTCCAAAGCATAGACTGAGTTGTGAATCCCAAAAAATCAAGCCGAATACCATAATCTCAAGAGATAGAGAGAGAGAAGAGATTTGACAAAAGATTTGAGAGAGTGAGATTTATGTTTTTGAAAAACATAAAAATTATTGAGAGTGGGAGGCTTTTATAGATTATAAGAAAGATTTTTAAAAAAATAGATAAATTTTTTGTATTTTTTATTATTAATTAGGGGGCATAATCATGAGGGCCGTCAGATTCTGCCCCATAACAGTTGAATGAAAAATCCAACTAAAATTCAAATTATTTTAATTTTTTTTAATATCGAAACATTGGAGATTGGAGATGGGCCCGCAGGTAGTGTGGGAGGTGTAGAATCGGACCCAAGCCCGTATGATTTCTAGAAAGCCGCTTGTGCTGGATGAGGCAGCGTCTCATGCCGTGCCGAGATACAGTGCCAATGGGCCATGAAACCATTGTGGGCCAGGCATGGTAAGAGGCCAGGTTGGCCTCGACACGTCACGGTTGGCTAAGAAGCACGGACACGAACATGGGGATATGACGCGGCAGAATACAGGGACACGGCAAATTCTAAAAAACTAGGATATGAATACGGCTAGAATACGACATGATAAAAAAAATAAAAATAAAAATTATTAATTATAAATATTAGGTATTTTATAAAATTCATTAAATTAAAATATTTTATTATATAAAATAAATATATATTTTTTATTTTATAAAATAAAAATATTTTATTTTATTTTATAAAAATATTTTATTTTATGCCACATCCCCACACAAATACGCCCGCCCCTGCCTCCCCCTCAAACATGCCCGCCCCTGCCTCTCCCCTCAAATCACACCTACTCATGCCTCTCCCTCAAATCGCGCCCGCTCCCTGCCTCACCCTCAAATCGTGCCCACCCCCTACCAGTGGCCAACTTCGCCCATGCAGCGACGTTTTCCACCCGACGTCATCAGATGTCGAGCACTATAGACATGGATACAACTACCGACGCAACCATCCGATACGCCACGTGGCATATCGGATACAGATTGTGCAATGATACACCACGTGGCATATCGAACACGTATCCGTGCCGTGTCCGTGTCATGTACAGGTGTCGGACACGTAGACACAATGGTAGGGAGCCGTGTCCGTGCTTCCTTACAGTTGGTGCCGTGGATAGGCACTGCACATGCATGGGCATAAAAAATTCTCGTGTCGTGCCTAGCCAAGAAGGCCAATCGTGTCGTGCCTTGTGCCGGGCCGAGCCGAGCCACTCCGGCATGGTTGACACCTCTAATCAAAACTCAGCCCAGCCCTTAGCCCAGAAGCCAAGACTTATATAACTATCAAGTTGAGCCAACCTAAAACTAGAGGGGTCAAACAAGTCAAGCTAAGCCTACCCATTTTTAGGTGGCCCAATCGGATCATCGTGTCGTGCCTAGAACCTAAGAAGCACGGACACGATCACGGACACAGTAATACAACACAGTAGAAAACGTGAACACTTCAAATTTTAAAAAACTAAGATATACATACGGCTAGGATACGGCATGATTAAAAAAATAAAAATAAAAACTATTTTCTATATAAATATAAAGAATTTTATAAAATAAAATAAAATAAAATATTTTATTTTATAAAATAAATATATTTTTTATTTTATAGGATAAAAATATTATATTCTATTTTATTTTATAAGCTAATATTTATACTTATCTTATTTTATAATTATCTTATATTATATGCAAAAATATTTTTTTATTTTATTTTATCATAACTGCACCCTTCCAGTATCGTGCCATGCATCCCCACAGAATCTCGCCCGCCCCCTGCCTACCCACAAATCACGCCCACACCCTGCCTCCCACAAATTGTTCCCGCCCCATGCCTCCCCACAAATTGAGCCCAACCCTGCCTTCCCACAATATCGCACCTGCCTCCTGCCTCCCCATTGAATCACACCCAACCCCATCGCTCCACAGAATCATGTCCCCAACTCCCCACAGAATCAACCATTCAACATCATGGGCAACATTGCCCACTTGACATCGTTGGATGACAGCCACTCGGCTTGGATACGACAACTGACGCATCCGTCCGATACGCCACATGGCGTATCGGACTGGTATCAATGATGTGTTCATACCTTGTCCACGTGTTCGACATGTTGACACAACTATAGGGATCTGTATCAGTTCTTCCTTGCCTAGAACGACACATATTGTTCACAAATGGGCCATATCGTACCTGGACAACAGATTCTAGCTCATTTGTGCCTGATTTGGAAAGAGATTTGGCGGTTTGGGCCGAGTGCAAGCCTAGTTTGGAACGTATAAAAAAATTTTAATTCAAAATATTAAAATTATTAAAAACTTTGAATTTTAAATATTTAATACTTAAATAATTTATAATTAGTCTTTGATATAAAATAAATAATTAAATTTTTATTTTTATTTTATTAAATTAAATAAATCATAAAATATAGCATAATAAATATCTAAATTTTAAAAAATAACAGTGTCTAAATTAATAAAAATAAATATTAATACAAACTAATATAGATGAAAATTCAAAAAATAAAATCAAAGTAAAATTGCAAAAAAAATAAAGTACAATGTCAAACCAAATAAGATAAATATAAATATTAAATATCATTAGAATTATATCAAATGATCAATGATAATATATGATTAATATAAGTATCTCAATTTACCAATCATTATCAATCATCAATCATCATTAATATCAAATGAATCACCATCAGCAACTATCTCTTAACTTTTGCTGCAGTCCTAGTATGATCTTACATATCCAAACTTAAATCCTCTCGATTTTTCATATATGTTAATATCTCAATAATATCTGACCATAATCCAGAACTTCAATCTAAAATAACATTTACTAAACTAGAAAAAATAAACTCTAAAACTATGCTCGATATCAGAGAAATCAGTAGATCTCATGTCATTTTAGATACCACATGATAAGTGGACTCATAATTTAATACTATAAAATATTAAAATTCTTATTATCAAAAAATGATATGAATTAGCAATAATCAGTATATAAGTGCCGAGACAGCTCAGTCCAATTCAACAATCCACCCCATAATTCCAAGAGTCGCACTACTACTACCATTATACCGAGTATCGTAATATATAAAGTGCTCAGTTAACTTCTCATGAATGAACCTTTCAAATTTATCTTCTTAATACATACACGAGAATATGTATGTCAAAATATTTTTTACTCATTTCACTATAAATATAGAGTCCATGCAGGTAGTCAAATAATAAAAAGATATTATAATGTACTAATACTTTAAATACTTAGTTTTTATCTCTACATTCATATCGTTAAGTGTCGAATTATCGCTAAACTTACTAAACATGCTACTAATATTGCATGTACAACTAAGTTCAATATAAATTATCGGAGTAGAAATTGACGAACATATGTTCCGCATATCAAAAAATAATTTTAGAAATATTATAAATGAAATTCTTTTAACCTAGTCAGTATCATTAATAATAAATTCGTCACTCTTATTATTGACATAATCAAATATCACATATTCGTATCCAACACATAACTCCAACATATAATATGCATAATTTCAACATTGTCTCACATTTGATTAAAACATTTTTTTTATTCGCAAATAAACTGAGACTACGAATACTCGTTGTCTGGGAGGCATGCGAAAAACTTTTAATGAGTTAGGAATATTTTTTAAAGCACAACATTCATCCTTGTTTGTATTATCAGTTTAATGATGTGACGCATGCATCTAACGTGAAAAATCTATGATATTCTTAAGAAACATATTAATCATTACTGCACTATTAGATACATTATCGAATGAGATACTAAATATTTTATTTTGAATTTTATATTTTCTAAATATTTTTAGCAAGCACTAAAAAATAGTTAGACTATCATCAGGATTGAGAATATCTGAGAAACTTAATTTTTTTTATTTAATATACATTTAGAATCTAAATAGTGAGTGACGAGACATACATATGATGTATCATTATGACTAATCCAGATATCAGACATCACGATTATCACTCTACTATAATCCTAAAAATCATTAATTATTATTTTTTAACTTATAAATTTTAATGTCATTCCTAGATATGGACCTAAGAATCATATTATATGCAGGCTAAAAATAAATCAGATTGATATATAAAACCCTTGAATCCACCAAAAACTAATCAGAAGACTCATTGTAGTGGTTAGTTTGACCAAGTCTTTCCACCCAAGCTAATTGTGGTATATAAATTATGAAGGTAATCAACTTTGAGGTTGAACTAAATCTAGCCACAAAGAAACTCCCTTTGAGTTCTGCATGTCTTTTAAGTTGCAAAGTATTATACAAACTTTTACTATTTAATTTTTTTATAATATTTGCATTATGTTAATTCTTCTTTAGCGAACCTAATATTTTCATATTGTATTAGATTAAAATGAATCCAAACTATTAATTTTCTTCTAGTATTTGTTTTTAAAATTTTAGGGTTAGGGCAACCGAAGAAAACAAATTTTCGGCGACCTCGAACCTTTCCATACGAGTTTCGTTATCTATATTATAATTAATTTTATTTTTGCAATTAAAATTATTATTTATAATTTTTATTATTTATTTTTTTTAATTATGTATTTAATGATTTTAGATTAAAATATTAATTTAATTAATTAAATTAAAATTTAAAAAATTATTTAACTAACAATAAAAAAAACTCATAAATATAATGTGTACAATAACTTTGACTTTTTAATGTTAGCATCGCATGCGCACCAAAATCAACACCAATATAATAAAAGCCAAAACCCAACAGCGAGATAAAAAAATGAGAAGCTAGAAAAGATTAAGAGAAAGAAATTGAGAGAAAGAGGGAGTGCAATATTAAAAAGAAAGATTTAATTAAAGGAGAAAGATTTTATAGATTTGCAAAGAAATTATGTTTTATATGAAAATAATTTTTTTATAATTTTTTGAATTTTTTTTAAATTAGAGAAAATCCTTAGAGAGGTTAAATTCTGCCTCCTAGCAGTTGAGGGCAAAGTCCAATGGCGGAGCTTTGAATTCTCATTCATCTACTTATTTTTATTTTTTTTTCTCCTTCTACATCTTCTCCTAGATTTTTTTTGTCATTCTCCTTCATCTTCTACTTTTATTTTTCTTTTTTTCTCTCATTTCACTATTTATTCTTCTTTTTATTCTTTTTCTTCTATTACTTCTTTTTCTTTTCATATTTCTTCTTCAACTTCTACTTTTGTTCCTTGCTGTTCTTTTTCTCTTTTTTTATTTTTATTCTCCATTTTCCCCTCTCCTTCTCCTTTTGCTTCTCATCTTGCTTCTTTTTCGTATCATTCTTATCCTTTTTTTTTCTACTTTTTCTTCTTATTTTTCTGCTTCATAATGTTCCTCTTTTTCTTCTTCTATCACTACTATTAATACTAATTCTTCTTTTTTATTACTACTACATCTTATTCTTGTTCTTCTTTTAATAATATTTTTTATTCTTTTCTTTTTATTCCTTCAACATCCGTATATTTTTCTTATACAACTTTTTATTATTATTAATATTTTTTTCTACTTCACTTCTATTTCATAGTCTTTTCTTCTTTTTGTTATTTTTCTTATTATATTTCTTATTATTATTATTTAATTTATTATTCTTTTTCTTCTTATTCTTATTATTATTCATCTTTTTTTATTTTTATTATTTTTATAATTCTTCTTATTCTTTTTCTTCTGTCTTCTCCTACTTCTCTACCTTTTCATTCTTCTTCTTCTTCTATAACTTCTTCTCCTTTATCATCATCTTCTTTGTCTTCTACTACTACTAATTTTTCTTCTTCTACTCCTTCTTCGGCTTCTTCTTCTTCGGCTTCTTCTTCTTCGGCTTCTTCTTCTTCGGCTTCTTCTTCTTCTGCTTCTTCTTCTTCCGCTTCATATTCTTATTCTTCTGCTACTTATTCTTCTTCTTCAGCTTCTTATTATTCTTCTTCAGCTTCTTATTATTCTTCTTCAGCTTCTTATTATTCTTCTTCAGCTTCTTCTTCTTTATATTATTTTTATTATTTTTTTCTTCTTATTCTAATTATAATTATTATTATTGTTATTCTTCATATTCTTATTTTTCTTATTATGTCTTCTTCATCTTTTCCTTATTCTTTTTATTCTATATCTTCTTATTTTTCTCCTGCTTCTTATTATTTTTGTTCGAATGTTTTTTTCTTCCACTTCTTTGTTTCTTCTAATTATTCTTATTTTTTTCTCTTTTACATTCTTTTTATTCTACTTCTCCACCTTGTCCTTTTGTTTTTTTTTCTGTTTTTTTTCTTATTCTTCTTTTCTTCTTCTTTTAATACTTCTTCTTTTCTTTTTTCTTCTTCTTCAAACTCTTCTTCTTAATCTCCTTCATTTTCTACTACTTCTTCTTCTTCATTCATTTCTCCAACTATTTTTGTCTTCTCCTCCCTTTTATTTTTTTACTTCCACTTATTTTTCTTATTCTGGTTTTCCTAATGTTGCTTCTTGTTCATTTTCTTCTCCTCCTAATTCATCTTTTTTTATTCTTCTTTTTAGTTTGCATCCACCTCTTATTCTCTTCCTCTTCTTCAGTCTCCTCCTCCTTTTCCTTTTCCTCCTTTTCCTCCTCCCCCTTCTTCTTTTCCTCCTCCACCTCCTTTTTCTCCTCCTTTTCTTCCTCATCCTTCTTCTCCTTTTTCTCCTCCTTTTCTTCCTCATCCTTCTTCTCCTTCTCCTCCTCCTCCTACTTCCCCATCTACTTCTTATTTTTTATATTATCTTTCTTCAACTTTTACTTCTCATATTATTTTTCATCTTTTTTTCCTCATTTTCTAATTCTTATTCTTCTATTATTTATTCTTCTACTCATCCTCCTTCTGCTTATTATTATTATTATTATTATTCTCCTTTTTATAATTCTACTACTTATTTTTCTACATCTGATGCATCTTCTTCTACTTATTATACTTCTTTTTATTCTTCTTTTTACAAAACTTTTTCACCATTTGCACGCCCTCACCTTCATTACTAAATTTATTAATTATTATTTTTTAAAAATTATAATATTTTAATATGTCGTTCCCAGATATAAACCTAGGAATCATACGATATTTATGTTGAAAATAAATCTGTATAATATTGACTACCCTTAGATGCTCTACAAACCTAATTGGAAGACTCACATAGTGATCAGTTTGATCATATATTTCGTCCCTAACTTGTTATGGTAAATGAAAGGAATCAACATAATAGCTGAATTAGATCCAGCCTCAAAGACTCCACCGCTCAATTGGATTTGCCTTGGATCAAATCCACCATATTTTTTAATACATAGTTCAGCATGACTCTTAAGGTGTCAGGTCCCACAGAAACTCTTAGAGCTTAAAATTTTCTTACAATATCTGACTAGGCCAATAATATAAATGATAAACTTATTATCGACAATACTGACTAATTTATATAAATTTTATCAATAAAATTCTTTAAAATTTGTTATAACACGACTAATATGTGTTAGTCAGTTTATACCCGCACAGCCTACATTGCACACAGATGTATATGTAATATTAGTAATATGTTTTAGAAGTTTAAAGATTAGTCAATAATTAGTGAAATGTCTCTTTAGATAAAAACAACATACTTAAAATATTAGTTCACATTTTCTTTCAGTTTATTATTTGGGTTACTTGATCGACCCTAGAGTTAAAGCGGAATGGGTAAAGAGCATTTTGATATGCATATCTTCATGCATGAACCAAGAACACCAACCTAAAGCATTAATTCACCAAATAATGACAAAACTATTTACAAATAATGATAATATGTGTGGTGATATTACTAGCAAGGCTCCAAGTATAGGCATAAATATCATATTCAACAACAAAATTCTTCATTCAGTTAGCAAAAGAGAAACGAAGAAGTGGACCGTCGAATAAAAGCAAGATATCTCGGTATTTAGATATCAATTAGTGCTCAATCAAATCATAAACAAATTATAAAAAATCTTAATATTTTATAATAATCAAACTAATGAATTCACTTATCATATACTGTCTAAGATGACACAGGATCTACTGACTCCTCCGATGTTAAGCATTGCATCATGGGCGATTTTTTCTATTATAGTGAATATAATTTCAAATAAGAGATTGAGATTACGATCAGATATTATTGAAATATTAGTATGCACGAAAGATTTAAAAGATTCAAACTTTAACATCTAAGATCATACTAAAATTGCAACAAGAGCAAATAAGTCAGTGGTATATAATTCATAAGACTTAGATAAGAATCGAGATTAAATTTACCGCTAGTAAAACCAATAGACACTTGTAGGATTAATCATTGATGTATTGATTTTTATCTCGTGAGCTTATATTATTATTTTATACTTGTATTAATTCAAACACTTATATGAATGATCATTGATATATAATTGTCTTTAAAGCTCGTATTGTTATTTTGTAATCATATTACATTATGAAAACGAAATAATTACAATTTATAATATTTATTTTATGTTATTTTTGTAAGTTAAGACTTGTTATTGTAATTTTATTTATTTATTTATTTATAGATGACAAAGGGATAGGGCCAGCTCAGCCCTGCTCGGTTTTAGGTTGCCCAATCAAGCTACCATGACGAGCTAGACACTGCACGATACAGCAACCATGTCATGTCTAGCCCAGCACGGTATAGTAACCTTGTTGTGTCTGATGCTGCATGGGCCCGCAGCCTGGAAACCACCGAGTTTAGCCGGGTTCAGGGCGAGCAAAACCCTAATTATTTAAAAAAATTAAAATTTCAGCATCGCACCACCACGTGTCTTCGCCTTTTCGGGGCTCGAAAAATCTCACCTATCGGGCATCAACTAGTATTCACTACATTCTGTCCGTGGTCACGTATGTAGTGCCCAGCTGCCTGACAAGGCACGACGGTCCTTGGCACGACAATGTAGTGTGTCGTGTCGTGTCGTGTCATGCCGGCCTAGGCACGTCGCTGTGTCGTTGTCGTGCAATGCACGGACAAGGATGAACCATGTCGGGCCTGAGCCAACCTGAGCCAGCCCGACCCATTTGACACCGCTATTTAATTAATTAATTAATTTTGTATTAATATTCAAAATATTTAAATTTATAAATTACTCAATTCCGAATAGGCCAAAACGAGATGTCCCGACAAGACCCAGCAAGAAATCAACAAGACCCTGCATGAACTAGGCTGATTTTTACAAACTCTGGCTGGTCAGGACGTGCAGACCTGCCATTTTTGATTCACGACTTGCTAGGAACAACACGACTCCTATATCGCGTTGTGCATGGCATAGAGGCCCAATTGGGCCACTAAAAAATTAGCTATGTCAGCCAAGCACAGCCCATTTGACACCTCTATTACAAGGTATGTCAATATAAAAAAATACAAGTTTCCGCAAATGAGTATGATCAATTATTTTGATAGGACGTGAATTTCAACTAGATGTGTCAAACGGGGCGGGCATCTCAGGCCTGGCATGGAGAACAGCCCAACTCGGTCATGCCAAGGTCTACCAAGCTTCATGCCGAAGAGGGACAGCCCAGTATCATGGGCACACAATTTTGGCACAACCCGATTCGTGCCCCACCGCCTTCCCCACCGCGATGCCAACGCCCTAGCCCTAAAGATCCAAATTTTTGTAGGTCCATTTTTTACTTTACCTAGAAGTAACCCGAATCCTATGGTACCAAAAGTCTTCTTGAACTTGTGACCGATTGTATTAGTTCTGCAGTTGAATCGACCCAAACAATTGACTCCTCCGGTCTCGAGCATAATATCAAAGTTTGCTTTTTCTGTTACAATGAATATGATTTTAGATAGAAAATCCAAATTACAAACAGTTAGTATTAAGACATTATCATGCTTAAAATTTTAAAAAGATTCAAGCTTGGATATCCAAGATCATGTTGGGATTGCATCAAAAGTAGGAGTTTATTGTAGTGGTGTCAAACCAGCAAAGAGGCCGAAGCCTGACCCAAAGCCCGGCCCATTTTAATTATGCCTGACACGACATGCTGCTATAGTGTGCCCGAGCCAATGTCGGGCACACCCTCGGCACGAGTCATGTGTGTCGAGCCAAGTGTTTTCGGTCGGGATGTCGTGCCATGCAAGGCACAAGTGCCGAGCAAATGGGCACTGCACGGGTGATCACGTGTAGAGCTAATGCCTGACGAGCATTGGCGATGAGGCGGCGCAATGCTGAAACCCTAAAATTTTAAAAATTAGACTAACTGACTCGAACTAGCCAACCCAAACCTAGTCAAACCCAGGCAATTACAGACTGCAAGATCATGTTGGGCCTCCCTCCAAAAGAACAATGTCGTGTCTATAGCATGTCATGCGTGGTAAGGCACGCCAACCTAATTAGGCTTAATAAATGAGTCGAGCCAGCCCGACCCGTTGACACCTCTAGTTGGTTGCAGATGATAATTCATAGAATTTTGATGACAATTAATGACTGATATGATAATAAGATTCAAACATTGATAATCAAGCTGAGTGTCTGAGCCTACTTTACTACCTATGACTTACTGCTATTGATACACTGATTCAGACTCTTATTTTTTTTTATGATTTATATTGATTTGTATTAATGTTTTAGTTTAATTGGTTCAGACGCTGTTAGGTTTTAAATTTTAGTTGTTTATACTTTCTATTTTATTAAAATTTAATAAAATAAAAACTAAATAATTAATTATTTATGTTTATATAACTATAAACTATTTAAGTATTAAATAATTAAAATTTAATTTTTTTAATAATTTTAAATTCTGAATTAATAATATTCTAAACTGCCCTAACACAGCAAAAACGTCCAAACCCCAGCCCAAGCCCAACCCAAAAAGATTGATCCGGCCAATCCAGGCACAACTCAGCCCAAAATACATCACAGTCGAACCAACATGCAATGTCAGGCCGACTGTGATGAAGTTATGTCATGTCGGGCACGGCACATTTATTGTATTGTGTCGTGCTCGGCACAATGGCTTGATTGGGCCACCTAAAAACTTATCATGTGCGGAGAACCCAGCCCGATAGGCACATCCAATTCCCTCATTATTTAATATTTACAATTTATTTGATAAAATTATTACATTCATAGAGTTGTCAAAATTATATCTAGATTATATTCTTTATAAATCAAAATAATTATTAGCAAGTAAAAACATATAATACTTCAAAAAATAATAATAATTATGTTTATAATAATAATGATATATTTTATTTTACAAATTAGTATAGAATAAATACATCATGTAGATCTCATTAAAACACTCAAGTATACGATAGAGCTTTCAAATTTATATCTAAATTATATCCATTATAAATCAAAATAATTATTAATAAGCAAACAAATAATTAATTTTAAAAATAAAAATAATTGTGTTTATAAATATTAATGATATATTTTATTGTACAAATTAATATAAAATAATTACATTGTATTAGTCTCATTCAATACAGTCAAACATACCAATACTAAAAATTAAAACTTCACTATTTAATATAATCAAGATAAACCTACTAAAATCAAGCATTAAAATCATACTAATATGTTGTCCAGCTCTATTTAGATTGTTAACAAATTTATATTGCACAAGAACCTATAATTTAATTTTTTGTTCGTAAGTCAATCTTTATGCACTAAATCATCTAAAGTGCACCATATAAAATATATGTATTTTTTATAAATTCAACTCATTATAAAATCTTTTATTAAAATAACAAGGTACAAATCAAAAAAATAATTATAAATAATTTTTTTAAAAAAATATATAAAATAATAATATTTATGATATTCATATGAAAGATCATTATCTTTCTATAAAAAAATTAAAATAACCACATTGATGAAATACCAATGTCAAAATTTTAAATATTCGTGATCAAAACACATAATGATGTTGTAAAATACTTGTAATCGTACTACAAAATTACATCATGGCTATGACATCTTTGATTTGAACATATCAATGTTAAAAATTTTAAATTATTATCAAAGAAAGATGAGAAAAGAATTAGCTCATATTAATCATTCTAATCAAATTTGTGAATGGTATTTAGTTTGAATGCAATTCAATAAAAATTTACTAAATTAGTCATATTCAAAAGCCAAAAAACCACACAAGCTCATCCACGTTGATGTGTGCATTCCAATAAAATCAAGTTCTTTCGACAACTTTGCTTCTTTTGATTGATAATTTTTTTAAAATAAACTTTGGTATATTTCTTAAGAAAAAGTACAAAACTTTCTAATCTTCAATATTTTCAAAGTTGAAATGAAAATAAATGAAAAACAATTAAAACATTGACATCTAATCAAGGAAAAGCAGTTGCACCAAATGAAAGATTCACCAATATGAATATAAAATCTACAATTCTAAATAAGCTTCTTGAAAAAGTATATATTAATTAAACTTTCGGATGCAAAGTAAAATATCACAAAGACTATGCTAAAATTGAAGAAAATTTTTTGAGTTAAAACAATCACAAAAAATATGAAATAGACTAATTAACAAATACTTTCAAATAAATAGCTTCAAAAATATTCCTACGAGCATGCTCTATATATCAAAATCAAAGATAAAGATATTTTGATCGTATACCTTTATGTAGATGACTTCAAATGAAGGACACAAGGTTAACAACATACTACCTTAAAAACAATGTTATGCAATAAAATGATAAAAATTTTATTTTGCAATAAAATAATACAAAAGAGAAGCTAAAAAAGTTAAGATGAAGATATTTAAACCAAAAAACACAAGAATAAGATAAGGAATCAAAATATCTAAATAAAAAAAAGACAAATATAAATCTAATATTTTTCAAAAATTTGACAAGAAGTCTATGCTACCTAACATGAAATAAGCATGACTAAATCATGTTGTTGGATTGATTAGTCACACATTTCAAGGTTACAAAGTAATCTGAGTGGAATCATTAATTTTGACTTGTTATATTCAAATTATAAAAACTACAAATTTATTAGATATAAATATAAGAATTGAGGTATAACAATTGATATTCAAAGGAGCACCACAGGGTTCATGTTCTTCATGGGAGATATTTCTTTCATATAAATGTCTACAAAATAACCAATAGCCATATAATTCATTTCCGAAGCAAAATATATATTATAAAAATCTCACTATTTCACCCTTGACTCATTCCAAAGGGATTCCTATAAGCCAAAGAGAGGAGCATTTACGAAACCTTAGTACAGAGTGTAGTGTGCTGCCTATAGGGGTGCGCAGTCAACCACTCCTTGATCAAAGACAAAGGGATAAGAGTAAAGACAAAAAAACAAGGATAGGGAAACTACTATTTTTACAACCCAATTGCAAAAATCAATCAAATAGCTATCTTGGTAAAAAAGAAAGATAGTGAAAGCTTAGAATAAGTGTTTAGCATATTCAGTATTAGTAGCTGTATACACACACACATATATACACACTCACACACGTGTGCATGTGTATACACACGTGTATGTGTGTACACTGACACGTATGTACACAGACACACAGACGTGTGTGTGTGTGTGTACACGTGTGTGTGGGTGCGCACATGTGCGTACACACACACACGTTTATACACACACACATATATATATATACACACATATATATAATTTTATATTAATCATCAAATATTATCTATAATTTTCATACAATTAAAATAAAAGATAAAAAATAACAAACTCTAATTATTGAAAGTAAGCATCATGTATAGATTTGCATATCAAATCCAGAAATTCTAAAAAAAATGATAATGATAACAATTAAACATATAAATTTAAAAACATTAATACAAAACAACTTAGACAACTAATTATCTACTATGATCAAATATTATTTATCACTCATTTTTCAGATCTACAAAATCATTATCATCATTTTTTTATTATTATATAAGAAGCATTCTCAAGTCTCAGCCTTCTTTCTTTGCTAAGGCAAATATTTTTCAACTTCATTTATTAATGAAATAAGTCTCATTCTAGATTTTAATAGTAATTTGATTCTACCTTTTATCCTTTCTATTTTAAACAACCATCTTTGAATTAATAAAAAAAAATTATAAAACCTTTTTGTCTTAGTCTCAATAAAGATTATAACTTACCACTACTTCCACAGTTAATACCTTCACTAGAAATAAAAACATTTGTAATACTCATTCTACTAATAATCTCTTCGTCAAAATCTTCATCTTTGTAGCAAGATATATCCCTCATTTTAATAGTTCATTAGAAAAAATACGAGTGTTCAAGTCTCTCATTGACTAAACAAGCATATTTCCACCTAGAATCTTTTTTTCTACTTTATCTAGTCTACATGAACTATAATCTCATTATTCATTATTGCAAAAAAAATAGTTTTTAAAATAGTTTTATATATATTTTTTCTTCTAAAGATATATAAAATTATGTCTATTCATTTTTAATCAATCCTTTAGTACAAAAAAATAAAATTTAATTAGTTAAATAGAAAAATAAAAACAAACTCAAAGTGATACGTTTTTTTCCCTTTTTACTTCCTTTTTTTGGATCTAACATAGCTATAGTTTTTTGGGAGAAGTTATCTACCAACAATGTTAATAAATTAAAAAGGAGTCAAAACCATATCATTTTAGCTTGAACGAGGACAAAAACATTATTTTGGTCCATGAACCACCAGATTTTTTTTTTAATGAACCAAAATGTGGCACATTGCCATGAGAGTTTGCATCTTACCATGGGGCATGCACTTCCTATGCCTATGCAACACATAAGTTATGAGTGACACTTGTGTTAAGGGGTAGCATCTCTTGTTAGGTAAGATGCAAGAGCTACATACACTGAACATGTTGCCTATGCATGCCTTAGGTGATCATTCAAAAACTATGATTTTTTAACTCATCTACTCTCACTAAATTCCTTCTCTACCAGCTCAATCAAGCCCATGGAACTAGAAAAGATACAATATTAACATTACTTTAAGAAAATTTGAAAAAAATATAACTTAACAATAATTTCTAGCTTTTACATTAAATAAGTCATTATTTTATAATATTAATTATAACATTCTTAAAAAAATATTAACCAACTCATTTCTAATTTCAACTAATTCGAAATACAAAAAAAAAAATAAACTCTTCTTTTAATTGATTTACTTTTTTCTCTACCATTTTATTTCTTAGATATTAAATTTGAAAACATAAGATACGAGTATAAATAAAAATAATAAACTAAAAAGTATGATATGCCTCACTACATGAAATAGGCTGCCTTGCATAATGCATAGAACCTTTCAAAATGAATAATTATTAATGTCAATATTACCAAAATATAATTTCTCGTATCAATAACCAAATTAGTCATTCCACAAGAGAATAAATAGAAATTTTAATAATTAGATAATTGAATAAAAAAAAAGAAAATAGTTAGCATCATATTTTGGCATGCTTCAATTATAAGCTATGATAAATTAATTTTATACAATTCAATGAAAAGACGAGTCCATATTTATTAGTACAAGATCATTATCAAACATGTTTTTAGAATCACCTACAATGCGTCCAACACAACTAAACATCACTAACAATGAATACTTAATCATGTAAATTATTTCAATTATAATAACATTTCTTTTATCCATAACAAAATAAAATTTTGATAAATAGATGATAGAATATGAAATAAGAATGATTGCATCATATTTTGCATTGTTTCATTTATGAGTTGTGTCAAATTGAATTTATAGAATTCACCTTTCATAGCACAAGGTTATTATCAAACAAATTTCAATGGTCACCTATCATGTGCCCAACAAAACTATACATAACTAATATAGAATAAAAATATGAAATCATTAAATAAAGACTATTAATAACAATACATACTTGGAAAATAATCAATAGCCCAATCAGACAATGATTCCAGCATCAAAGGCCAAAGACTCCACATATCCACTGATATTGTTGGAGAAAAATATGACATATAGGAAACAATTTCCACAATTTCTTCAAACACATCTAGAAATACAAAAAAAGATGAGTTAGAATAATTGAACAAGAAACAAGAAGCATATGATGAAAAAAAATACATAGCATTAAAAAAATCACAATGATAATAATGACATGTACAATATCCCTTAGCACATTTGGAAAACCTCATTCATAACAATTTTGCATTCTTTTCATAAAAAAGAATGAGAAGTGATGGCATAAAGTACATGGGACACAGAGGGGGTTATTACATGTGTTTTGTGACCGAGTGAAAAAATATCATGAAAGGTGATAATTCAACATAAATGAAATACAACTGACACAAATATATCTAATGAAGAAGCAGAACCAATATGCAGCAGTGGAGAAAATAGAAGAAATAAAAGCGGCAATATAATGCAAACCTTGGCCATCAGAAGTCAACATCCTACGCATTATAGGGAGTAATATTGGCTCAACCTGAACAAAAAGGTGAGGAAACCTATGCACAGATTCTAGAATAGTGCTTATAGCACGCAAACAGCCAACAGCAGCTAAAGCACCATGATCATCAGGTTCAGGGTCATCATCAGCAGTATTCATATACCGCCAAAAAGCTGAAGCCTGGATAGAATTCACTATAATAAGAAAAAAGCAAGTTGAACATATTTTCAATAACAGAACCAAGAGGTCAGTACCAAATTCTGGCATAAGCCAACTGCATAAGGTTCCATCTCCTCGCCAAATTTGTCAACAATAGTATCCAAAGTAGAGACCAAGTCCTCATTGTCTACCTCATGCATTACTTTAAAAAATTCTGCAATCAAATTAAGAAATATTACCTAATTGATGCTACTAATAAATACCAACAAAGAGCAAGTGACACATTTACTAAATGGAGGTCATGCCCAGTTCACAAGGCTCCGCTTTCAATATTAAGTCTGAGAGGTTAATATCTTAACAACCTTAATCCCAAAAATCAAAAAAAATTATATCTAAAAAAATCTCGAACCCGAGACCTACTTACTGCCTTTGGACCAAGACATTTGTTGTTGCACCAAGGTATAAACTCTAATATATATATATATATATATATATATATATATGCAATACAATGAATTCTCAAGATATTAATCATCTCAACATATTAAACTTCATTGTTCTAATAAGATTTATTCATTTATTACTATTTAATCACACGCGATGCATTTAACAAATAAAGAGGAATAATTGGAGTTAGCATTTATAGTTGCCATTGACATCTTTTTAAAAGTTGAAATGACAGATTTGCTCGACTGACCAAATTCTAATCACATACAACATCAATCACACCTACATACTGATTTCATACTAGTTTCAGTCACTGGGAACAATCCTATAAAAGAAAAATGCCTTTAAATTTATATGTTGCCATGCAAACGGCAGAAAGAGATGTACATAAACGAGTTTGTGTAAAAAACCACTACGATGCTCAAATGGAAACATATTAGCATGTAGAGACTTTTGCTGGATTAATGGTGAAACTACTGTTTATCAAAGCAGTGAGCTGGATGGAACTAGAATGACCTCGTTAAGAATTGATATTCATGAATATATGGAAGCCGCCAAAAAAGTTTATACAAGGAACTATTTTATGTTGGGATAAATTGCATCCTGAAATTGAAAATATCAATTGCGATCAACCTAAAGATGTGTTTAGCCCGTGGGATATTATTCATGCTTGACAATTAAAATGGATGAATATCACTGCTCACCAACAGAATTTCAGGATGTGAAACAGTGAGTTATAAATTTTAAATGCTAATTTTTCAATGAATAAGTAAAAGCAAACGCATGCATAAAATTTATCTAGCTAACAAAGATATAGAAGATCGATTTAATTACAAACAAATCAATACAAGATGGAGAGAATGCTGAATAGAAAATAGATCTAATAAGACCTTTACCATTGAGTAGCTGTGGAAGAATAGGTCGAAGCATGTTCAAATCTGCTTCATCAAAAAACAAATCTGGTTAAAAGGGTGAAACAGAAATGAACAGACTAAGAAAAGCAAGACCTTTGCACGCTTCAACAAAACTTTGCAAAGCAAAAACTGCATCAATTCGAACTGGAAGATCTGGATCAGTCAACCCCAAAACAACACCGTGCATAGCATCATTAAAATTGGACTGATTTGAGAAGTTGATGTGTGCGTATTGTCCCACAACCCATATGGCCTAAAAATACATAACCATGTACAAAAGCATGATTAAAAAATACACTATTATAAAAAACACTAAATCATGACAGAATAAAAAAGCCAAAACTAAGAGCAAGCCATGGACATTAAATTCAACCAAAATCAAAAAAAAAACAGGTTAATGGAAAAAGTAATACCCAAACTTCCCTTCTCATTTCTCTCTGTAATGATTAGGCCCATAAGAAAAATGCAGAATATGACACAAAGTAGGATCCATAACAAAAAGAAATTGGAATAAGATATCACTTTTTCAAGTGTTCAAACAAAAGTTATGCATATAGCCCTTTCATAAGATCCCTTATCCCAGGAAGCAACTTAGGCAAATTTTAAAAAGCACAAGGCACACCAAGATGTAAAAACTCCTACAACTTAGGCACAATTCACGGCACAAGGCACACACTTGGGTGAAGTAAAATACAATTAATGATGCAAATCCAATTTTATAAAATATGATTCATAATCTAATTCAATTACTACAAAATTGATATTTTAAATATTTAAACAAAATAATAAAAAATAATAAACATATATAAATTTCAATATAAAATTAAAATTTTCAAGAATAGAGATATTTAAAAAAAATTAAAAACAATAAGGCAAGCCAACACAATAAAGCACAGAACTTTGCTAGCAATGTGCTGTATTAGGGAGTGATTATGCATCGAGCCTAAACAAACTTGTAGCATACCTTTCAAAACTATAATGGCACCACACAAAACAAAAATTCATCTCAAAGGCTTGGTCAATAAAACACAAACTTCCCCCTATCCCATCCCAATATTTTTCATTGATAACAAAGTAGCCAAGATATTGAAGATGGATTAAAAAGTATAACAATGAACGAAAAATTAAATATTTGATAAGAAAACGTCAATAACATTGTTGTTTAAGTTGTTAAAAATATTGATTTCATCAAAATTCTGATTGAAAATAAGAAGTTTTCTTGTTGTATATGTAATTTATTTTTTTATTTAATAATCTGTTTTAATATTTTCATGTAAGTGCAAGAAAGAAAATATTAAAAGCCCGGGGATGCAGCAGTAGCACAATAATGGAGGTCCCGCTGACTGGTCAGCAGGCTGAAATTTTTGGAGCAAAGCCTAGCCCGTTCCATGATTCGACCCGCTTCGGTTAAATGAACCGGATGTTTATTTTTTGTATAAAATAATTTGTATTTATTTTTTCGGGCGGCTGTATTTTGACCCGGTTGAACTGTTCATCATCCTCTCTTCTTCTCTCTGCGCGCTTTCGCGACTGCTCCGTACTACATACTATAAGACGTTCTGTTCTTGATTTTAATCTGTAACGCATAAGCATTTTCTGATGAAGAAAACTAGTCGTACTGAGCGACTAGCGAACCACATTATTTCCTGTGTTGATTTCTCGTGTTTTTTTTTATTCTGTCGTGGATGCTGTTGGATTGGGATATATATATTACTTGTTTTTCTATGTTTTCTGTTGTTTCTGTTTTTAATCTCACTACCCATGAAAGCGCGATTGCCCAACAATTCTCATACACCTTATTGGCAAACTTTAAATATAAAAACTAGGAGAAAAAAGAAGTACAAAAGATAATTTTTGCACGTCTGAAATAATTAAAATATAATTCATGATTTACTTCAATGAAATAAAAAAAATTAAAATTAAAACACTTAAAAAAAACATTTAGTAAAAAAAAGTAATACATTCATATAAATTTTAATATACAATTAAAAATTTCAAGAATAAAAGTGTCCTAAAAAATAAAAATCAACACATCTCAACTATCAAGCAGAATAATAGATTATAGTTGTGCCTTGAACCTAAGTACCCTTAAAATATGCCTTATAAAATTATAAAGATATCACCCACAAAAAAAAATTCATATCAAAGAGGCTTGGTTGGACAATATAATCCCCAATATGTGGTTTCTCAACCTGTCAAATAACCTTTTTCAAAGTAAAATAATAATGCTCATCTACATAACTAACTTTTCCAAGGAAAGTATGCTCACCATTTTTGACAATCAATTCATTGTATTGTTCAACCAATCTACATCCAGACAATTGAGTAGCCCAAGTTGTGTCTCATCTGGTTGAGTTCCAATCAAAATATAAACATTTGACTCTCCATATCTTCCAATTTACCCACTAATTTCTTTCCTGAAGCAGTGGATCAAGTTTTCATCCTCTTATACAATCTCAAAGAAAAAAATAAAATAAAAAAGGTTCCAAATCTAAAAGCATATTCAAGAGTCCCCCAGCTCTCCCCTCTCTATGGTTACTCAACGTACCAAACAACCTTTTTCCAAGTGGCATAATCATGCCTGCCTACATACTACGATACCTGAATTTATATTCAAGAAAAGGAATAACAAATTTTGCCAGCTAGACAACTAATTCTTCCCTCCACTCTATTCTACTTGCTGTCCACGTAGATTCTTTTATCCTATTTTCCTCTCCTCTCATACATGATTTTGATTGGAAACCTAACATTACCAGCTGCCCAAAGTTGAACCTTGTCATCAAGGATAAAGCTAAGAAATTGTTGTTGGATGACCTCATAGGGGTTAGCCATGAGTCCTCAAAATCAGGAAGGTCCTTCCAGTGGATCAAGACATCCATGCCAACCACCCAAATTGCAAGGATGAGCAAATACCTAAACTTCCCGTGATACAGAACAGTGAATTACTTTGGATTGGATCCAATGGCACGTTTAAGTTGGGAGATATGGAAAACATTGTGAATTTTGATCATGGAGGGTAGCTTAAGTTGATAAGCAACCAGGCTTATGCAATGCAGAATCTCAAAAGGATTAAAGAAACAGGGAGCCAATTTCTCTCAGTTAGCAGCATAAGGTGGATTACCAAAAAGGTCATAATTTTACCAAAAAGAAACCACCAGCCTGAAAATTGATGTCATGATGGTGATAGTTGGCAGTTTGCTGCATTTTGTTGCACATTGGACAAGTATTGTTTAAGTTCCAGTAGAATGTCAATGCAAGTAACTGGGTCTCTACCTCCACACTAGTGGCTGATCCTTTTTCATAGCAGACTAGAAGAGCCTGACAACAAAAGAGTCATGTCATGTTTGTTTTGCTGGCAGGCGCCACAAGCCTGGCACAACTATAAGTGTGCCAGATCCTCAAGCCAGGACCCAGCCAGAATGGCCAACTTCTCTTTATAATACAATTGTCCAGATATATTAAATAAATCTGGACGTGTTGCTGGATCATGATGAATGGAAGTGCTGATGTTGGCTAAAAGGAGTCAGCTGCCACCAATTCTTTCAGCTCTCCAAAGTCTTGGAGAATAGGGATTGTCAAAAAAGATAAAGTGGCATCTACTAGGACTCAGGACAAAGAATCTGCAGCATGAATTGTTTTGCCAAGCTTCTACCGAATAGAAAACCTCTGGGGAATGAGTTTAAGGAGGCATTTTTGATATTCAGCTTCTAGTTCAAGCTGATGCAACAAAAAACACAAACTACGCTGATCCGTACGGACTGTTAAGTGCTTGCCGAAGACATATAGTTGCCACATTTTACCGCAAGCACGATTGCCATTAGCTCCCTTTGGTAAACAGACTGTGTGCGATTGACAGTGCTGAGTTTCACACAATTGAAAGCAAATGGCTCATGTTGCATTAAGACTGGACCCAACACCAAACACAAGGTACCTGTTTTAATCTTTAAATAAATCCAGTAAATCCAAGGCTGGTAAACTGGTCATAACATCTTTCAGCATCTAGAAGGCAGCCTCAGATTCATTGTTCCAATAAAAGGCATACTTCTTCAGCTGTTGAGCAAGTGGCAAAGCCAATGAACTGTAGTTTCACACAAATTTCCTGTGGCAACCAATCAAACCAAGGAATCTACGCCAAGTCAGTAGTATAACAGAAGTTGCTCACTCAATGTCTCAATAACAACCTTAATTTTGGAGGAATCAGCGAAAACACCCTGGGAATCACTAACATGCCTTGAGTATTCATTTTTGCTCTCCCAAAAACACACTTTTTGAAATTGGGCACCAACTGGTGAGAGTGAAGCCATCAAAAATGGACAGCATGTGGTGCAAATGAGTGTCAAGAATAAAAGTATATCAGAATGTCTTCAAAAAATACCAACATGAATTTACAATGGAATTTCTGAATGATCGGATTCATGATTGACTGAAATGTGGAGGGAGCATAAAAGGTTCAAGTGGACCAGAAGGCCCAAGAATGGCATGAGGCAAGGCCCAAAATAGTGTGCCCAGCACAGGCCCGGGCATGTCACTATAGTGTGCCATGCCATGTTTCGGAGCTAGCCTAGGTCGCCCAACCAATAACACATTTAATTCAGTTTATTTTTTATGTTGTAGTGAATATGATTATGAATAAAAAATCAAGATCATGACCAAATAATATTAAGACATTTACATGCATGAATAATTAAGAGAAAACTTAGACATCAAAGATCATACTATAACTACAACAAGAACAAATGAGTTAGTAACTGATGATTCATGAGATTTTGATAATGAATAAGATTGAGCCTACCACTAATAATGACATCATACACCTACGGGATTATTCATTAATGTATTAATTGTTGGGCTTGCATTATTATTTTATAAAAGTATTATGTTACAAAATGATTTACAAATATAATATTTATTTTATGTTATGTTTATGAGTTGTGATTGTGACTTGTAATTAAAATTTTATTTTTTATTGTATTTAATTAATTAATTAATTAATTTTGTAATGAAATCTATAACATTTAGAGATGACTCAAATGGACCCAAAACAACACATTCCAACAAGACCATGTATGAAATCCCCAAGGCCCAGCTTGATCTGGCCCAAATCCAACTAATTAGGGCCGAGAAACTTCTAAGATAGCAAGGAGGGTTGAGTATCATCATTATTAAGGATACTAACCATGCCTTGCTCTACCTCAGCTGAAACTGTATGACATACTCCTCAAACAGATCCTCATTCATACTCGACCCACACTTCTTTTATCCTGCATCTGTCAGTTGCTAAAAATTGTGGATGAGACCCAGGCAGATATGAAGGAAACGGCACATAGAGTTTCTGATGATACTTACATGTGGTTCCCAATTTCACATTGGGAGGATGCCTGTGAGTTGTGGGCCGAGTATGAATGGTTCAGATCAATGAATAAAACTCAGAAGTGGATTGTATGGTCCAAGAGAAAGGCTCATATCCACTGACCTAACATTGGTGCCAAATGAGCAGGTTAGGCTGGGCAAAACATGAGACACGGCCTGATTTAGCATGGTCAAGAACCATCTCTGGATCATAGTCATTCTGACCCATGGAAAGACTCATGCTATGTAGAATGACTACTATTAAAAAAGCAGCTATTTTTTTAAAACATCTATTTTTATTCTCGCTCATTCATACTTGCAAACATGACAGCAATAATACTAGAGATACCAAGTCAGTTGGGTGACCCAAGTAAGGCACAAGGTATGGCCCAATTCAACCACGGCAAGCCCAACAAGGCATGATCCAAATCCATGCCTAGACCCTAGTCGTGCTGACTCATAGCATGGCTCATGTCGTATTATGGCAGGAGGCAAGACTTAGGCTTAATTCTATGTCAGGCATTGCCCACATGCCTAGAATGCTAGCACGACCCGAGGAACTGTCAGGTTTAAAAAAAGCTTGTCGTGCTTCAGGTTGAATTATTCTCATCATGTTTTTATTCTCGTTCGTTCAAGCATGCCGACAAAACATGTTGCCGTCATGTTGACTGTAACCAAAAAAAACACAATTTTTTTTTAGTTGGCAAATTACATCTCATGATTCATTTACAGAAATGTGATGACACAATCATATTTCTGCCATTATATATATATGATAAAAAAAATTCTATATCATAATAAATTTTATTTTCAAAATTAATTTATAATCTCTCTCATATTCTCGCTCTTATGTTGATATTATACTCTATTTGTGCCCATTTTTTAAATTGATACTTTTAATAATGTGGATCATTAATCTAAGTATGATGACATGTAATAATTTTCAGTCACAAAAATAAAAAATAAAACATCAAAAGTGTCGTGACATTAAAAATAATATTTTTAATAATTATTATAAATAATTATAATTATACATGTTATAATTATTATACATTATTTAATAATTTTTAGTTCAATCAATAAATAAATAACAAATAAATAATCAAATAATATTTTCCCATTCAATCCAATCTCATACATAAAAAATGACAACAAATAAATATAATAAATATAAACCTAATAATAAATAATAAAGATGACTCAAAACTAAAATATCCTATACCAAAATCAAATTCTCACACATAACTTACATCCATTTGCCTATTTAATTAAACTTTAGCATACTTAAAAATAAAAACATTACAAATATCAAAGAAAATTCAACATGATATATACATTATAAAATATATCCACATATAAAAATATTAGTAATACTGACCACCTAACACATGTCAGGCTAAATCTGACAAAGCCTTATGTCAAACCTGTCACAAATAGCACAACTAGCATGGTGACACAGCTCGTTAACATAGATTTTTTTTTAAGCAATCACTTTTAATAGCTAACATAGCCTTCAGCTAAACTATTTTTTTCCCATTTTGGGCAGAATGCCCAACAGGCCAATGTTTGACAAAGTCACATCAATTGATGTGATAAAAAAATTAAGTATAAATGTTTGAGCCATCAGATTGTATCTCACAACTCATTTGCAAATAAACTAAAGACTATCAAATTTCTATCGTAAAAGAATTAAAAAAAATTAAAAAATAATAAAAAATCCTATAAGCACCAAAATGATATATTTTTGTTTTCACAATTAATTTGTAAATGTTTCTTACTCCTCTCCTCTCATTGCTGTTAAATTCATAGTTTTCCTTGTTTGTGCAATTTTTTAAAATAATTTATCAATTTAATTTGTCAAAACTAGAATATTAGTTTTGTAAGGAGATGACTTTTAAACACAAAAAATAAAAGATGCACATCTAAAGTTTATGCTGAATATAAAGTTAAGATACACATAATTATATTTAAATAATTAATATTATTTAGTATTTTTTAAATTAATAAATTCATTAAAAAATAGATAATTAAAAATTAATATTTTCTTTCACTTATTTCTAGTATAATCACATAAAAAACAATAAAAAATAAATTTAATAAATATCAATTAGACTTGGACATATATAATTAAATCAAAAAATTCAAGACAAAACCTAAGTTTTATATCATAGCCTCCACTCACTTTGAGGTGGCGAGTGAGCCGGCAGCCCAGGCCCAGGCCCAGGCACGGCCCGACTAAGCAGGGCCTAGAGACACGACACAATCCAGAACCAAGCCTTGACCTGTGCCTAGAGACGAAAACAGGTCATGTCATGCCGGCATTGCACGGAACGTCCGACCAAAGTTCTAGCCTAGCATAGCCCAGAAATTTCCTCACCAGCCACTAGTTGCAGTTTCAAAATTAAGGATTAATTATTTTAAATTTTTTTTTTCAAATTTCAAATATTATATTCCAATTATGAATTAATTATGAAATAAAACATAATGACATTGCATTATTTATTTATTTCACATAAATAATAAATCATAAAAATATACATTCATTAAAACAAATGACAATATATAATAAATATTTAAAAATATCAAAAAAATATATTAACTCATCAATCAATCTAAAAATAAATAAAACACAATATTACAACTCACAATAACATAAAATAAAAATTATCAATCTCAATAATAATAAATAATAATGCAAGCCCAATGTTGCAATCACAATTAAATCAGTATAAGTAATTAATCATCATTGAATAAGTATTTGATTGTATCAATAGATAAAACAATCTCGATCATTAATATCCAACCTCGAATTCTATCAATTCATCATACATATTAGTGTCTCAACGATATCTGACCACAGTCTCTATCTCTTATCCAAAATGACATTGACTGTAACAGAAAAAATAAACTCCAATATTACGCTAGACATTAAAAGATTCAGTAAATTTTATATCATCTTAGACAACACGAAATAAGTGAACCAATATACTTTTCATCATTATAAAACATTAAAATTTTTGTTATTATAATATGATAAGATTGAGTAATAATCAATATATAAGAGCAAAGACAACTAGCTCTTATTCAACAATCTACCTAGTCACTTTTCTCTCGATAACTGAATAAAGAAGTCATCATCTTCGAATAAGATATCCAAATCTATACTCGAAGTTTGACTACTACTATTACCATGACTAGTACCATAGTATATAAATAACTCAGTCAATTTTACATAAATAAATCCTTCAGGTTACTATTTTTAGTTCATATACAATAATATGTATATCAAAATGAGCACAATGATGGCCCATTTTAACACCTCAATGATACATTTTTTGATATTTTTAATTAATTTTTGGGCAAAATTCTGACAACTACCAAATTTCTACCCCTTGCCGTTGGGGCAAAATCCAACTTAAAAATGCATTTCGTTTGAATGTGTCAAGCCATTAGAGATTGGTTATTAAGAAAAAATTTTCATATTAAATACATGTATCATATTATTAACACATGCATGTATCTCATAGTATAAACAGTGATTAAGATTATTTTCCCCACTTTATTTAAACATATGTAAACTCACTAAATTATTTTCACACATCTCAGAGAAAAAAAGGAATTGATAGTTTTTATTTGTCTGAGTATTTTGAAAAATTCCAATCAGAAATTAAATACCGTTGAAATTTTCATACCTTATGTTGGAGTCATTTGTTGGATACAAACATGTGATATCCAACATCAATAATAAAAATAACGAAATTATTATTGACAATACAAACTGGACTACAAAAAATTTATTTTTAAAATTCCATAAATTTTTTTTGACACAATAAATATGTATCCATCAGTTTATACTATCACGACTTTGTATTATACTTAGGTGTATAAGCAACATTAATAACATAATTAAAAAATTTTAAAATGACCTGATATTTTGTGACATTACTCTTATGATGAAAACCAAGTATTTAAAATACTTATCCACCATCTTGTCTCTTTATTGTCTAGCTGCATGAATAGACCTTAGGATTAAGGTAGAAGAGAAAAAGAATATTTTAATATTTATATCCTAATGCATGAACTAGGAATATCAACCAAAAGAATTCATTCACGAGAAGTAAACTAAATTATTTAGATACTACAATACTAGATTTGATAATAATAATAATCAAGCTCCAAGAACTGTCATAAATATCATATTCGAAGATGATTACTTATTCATTCAGTTCGCAAAGGAAAAACAAGGTGAACCATTAAATAGGAACGAGTTATCTCGATACTTAGATATAATTTACTACTAAATTCTATCATATTTCAATTATAAAAATCTTAATATTTTACAGTAATGAAAATCATATAAGTACACTTATCTCATACTATCTAAGATGACACAATACATACTAACTCCTCTATTATCGAACATAACATCAGAAGCTACTTTTTTTTGTTGCAATAAATTTAATTTTGGATAGAAGATCCAAATTACAATCAGATATTATTAAGGCATTAGCATGCATTAAAGATTGAGAGGATTTAAATTTAAATATCCAAGATCATACTACAACAACAATAAGAGTAAAGTAGTTGGCAGTTGATGATAATTCATAGGACTTAGATAATGACTAAGAATAAACCTACAACCTACCACTAGTGATACCAACATATGCTTATGAGATTGATCATTTATAGATTATCTTTAGCTATCGATTTTTGTTATTTAAGCTTGCTGCTTTCAGTTTCATTGTTATTTTGTTATTTTTTTATTCAAAGACTTACGAAATTGATGTTTAAGTTTATATTTGATATATTAATTTTGTCTTTTAAGATTGTTTTAATATTTTATAATTCATACATGTATTACGCTATGAAAACAAATCAATTAAAATTTATAACATTTATATTCGTGTTATTTTTTTGAGTTAAGTTGTGACTTGTGATTGTGATATTATTTTTTTTTTGTAAAATTAATTAATTTAATTAACTAATTAATTAATTTAGTAATAAAATTTAACATTTAAAATATATTTAAAATTAAGGATGACTCGATTTCGAACGAGCCAAACGGAACGTCCAAGCATGACCCGACACGAAACCCACAAGGCCCAGCATGACCCAGTATGAATCCCACCAAGCCCAACATGAACCATCTCAAATCCAACAAACTAGAGCCAATAGTATCAAGTCAAGCCTGCCCATTTTGAATCGTGTCGTGCTAGGCATTTTTTGGTGGCCCAAGTGGGCCACCAAAAAATAGGCTATGCTGGCACAACACAAACTATTTGACATCTCTAGCTGTAGTCAGTCTCCAAGAACAAACATTGACAACGTATTCTAAGACTATGACTTCTCAATTCAGGTAAAGAGAAAAAAACAACAAGATGACTGTCAAATATGAGTGAATCGTCTCAACTTAAATACTGATTATTACTCAATTTTATAACATAATGATAACAAGAATATTAATATTTTATAATGATGAAAATCATGAGTTAACCTATCACGTGTTATCTAAGATTGCATGGAATCAACCGACTCTTCTAATAAAGCATAGTATTTAAGTCTACTTTTTTTATTGTAGTAAATATCATCTCAAATAATAGATCAAAACTACAATCAAATATAATTGAAACACTATGATGCAAGAATAATTGAGCAAATTCAAAATTAGGCATCCAGGATCATACTGGAACAAAAGTAAAATAGTTACTAACAAATGAATACTCATGAGACTATAAAAAAGTTGAACCCATCACTAGGATACTATCAGACACTTACTTTATGGTGTTGTGTAACTGTGTTATTTTATTTATTTATTTATTTGATTTAATGATAAATGATGAAAGTGTTTTTTTGATTTTTTTTTTTTGATTACTTATTATGCTTAGTCACTTGTGTTAATGAATAAATTATTTTTTTTGTTTTTTAATTATATTTTATCATTTATGTTAATGAATTGAGAAGATGAGTTAGGTACGAGCAAGGATTAAAATATTAATTTCTACGGATATATCAGTACTTGAATTTTACGGATATATTGAATATATCAAAAATATATCGGTGTAATTTTGCATATGAGCATCTATCAAAAATAGATATATCGGTCTTAATAAATATATTGATACATAAAATTTACGGATATATCGGAGATATATCAATAAATATATCAGAAATTTTTATCATTGGGTGCGAATTGGTCTCAAACCGAACTCCTTGCTAGGGCCTAGGCCCATTTGACATAGCTACACTCACTTGACTAAAAAAACATAAAAATAAGTAAGCTTCAATAGTCAATATCTTAACATAATTAAAAATAAAAATACTAAAAATATCAAAAAAAAAATTCAATATGGTATGTATTGTGTGGGATATATATATATACATATATACATATATATATAATTAAAATAAAAATACAAAAAATATCAAAACTAGAATCTCTGTCTTAGTCTCCATTCAATTGACTAAAAAACATTAAAATAAATACATAAAAATACATTACCTTAATTAAAAATAAATATAATAAAAATATAAAAGAAAGTTCAACACGAAGCGTTGTGGAGGATATATAAATATATAGTGCTATTGATCATTTTAAAAAAATTTGCTGATCAAAACACTAAAAAATATAATATATCTATTCTCGCACAAACTAACTTAACGGTGAAATCTTTGCAATTAGATCAACTTCAAGTTCATTGACTTAATTTTAATTTGATTTATCAAATATTTCAGAATCAATTAATAAAAATAACATAATAAAATACTTTAAATTAAAAAAATAATTAATAATTAACAAGTTTAAAATAAATAATAGAATAATATATTGGATGTTCAACACCTAGACTAGTCAAAATAATATATAATTCATATATCTCATCGCCCACAATATAAATTATAAATAAAAACTTAATAAAAAAAATTTAGAATTTTATAAAATCATTCATTCTCATAATAGTCCACCACATATGAGTATTTGACAGAGATTTTTAGAGATTATGATATTAAAAATAAATTTTATAGTATTACATTCAATAATATTTAAATAACAATAGCGTTATTAACATATTTAACAAAATCATTAGAAATGAGCTCTTAGATAATATTTTACTAAAATATGTATTGACTAAAAATTAAATTGATATGCATTAACATATTTAACTAAAATACCTTATGACAACAAATAATAAAAATTTTATACTATATATTTATCAACGAGCCTAAAAAAATTAAGTTAATATCAGATACCAGAAATATTATATCAATTTCATTTTTAAATTATGTATTAACTATTAACAAGTGATATCTAATTACATAAATAAGAGTGACAAATTTAATATTATCAAATCAAACTACAAAACTTTAATTTTATTTTATAAATTCTTATAAAAATTTTATGATATAACAAACATATATTTACTTATGTACACTCTCATCGATTACATTACATTTGAAAGCATATACAATATTAATAATACGTTTAGTAAATAAATGTCATGATTTTAATGTCATGACTATTAAAATAAAAATCAAATATTTAAAAAATCATTTTTTTATTCTCTTTATTATTTGGTTGTATGTATTAATCTTAGGACCAACATAAACCAAGAGAAAGAAATAAAAAATTAAATTCACAAAATATTAATTAACATATTTATATATTACTACATTAAATATGATAGTATTAATAAGCCTAAATATAAACTTGAATACCATATTTGAATATAATAACTGTGATTCAGTCAACCATAAGTAAATAATAAAGTAATTCATCAATATGCATAAGCTATCTCAACACATACTAATTATCACTTCACCATATTACAAGATATTTTTAAAAATATATATATAATATTATTAAAAATAATATGAATTCACGAATATTATGCTAACTAAAAATGACACATAAACTACTAGCTCATTTAATATCTATCATAATATCAGAGTCTATTTTTTCTATAAATATAATTATTATTTCAAATATAAGTTACATAATGTAACCAAATAATATAGAAGCAAAATCATGGTTAAAGAACTAAAATAAATCAAAGATGGACATTCAAAATAAAATAAAAAAAATATTAATAGATAAAGACAGCATTAAAAATATAAATATTGAGACTACTAAAATTAATTTCAAAATCAAACATAACACTTGAATTAGTGTTATGCATTTAAAAATTTTTAATTTTTTATTATTTGTCATGTCACAAAATCAAAACAAATATATTTTTGTGATTGAGTATTGAAAGTTATTCATTTTAATTTACAATGTAATCTAATTTTATTTTAATATTTTAATTTATAAACATTAAATTTATTTTATTTTAAAATTAATTATTTAAACTTAAAAATAAAAATCAATGTTATGGCATCATAGGCGGTAGCATTGAGCCAATGGCCACTACTCAGTGGGCACTGCACAAGTGCCCCTACAGAGTGCAAACTGCACTACTAACTAGTCTAATCATTAGTTAATGACAATGTCATGCCATTGCCAACTAGGCCCAGCACAACTCGGCATGCATGATTGACACATGAGATCCATCCAACCATGCCAGGCAAAACTCCCATTAAGTCGTGCCGGTAAGGCATGACCTCAACTCCCATTTCATGTTGAGTTCAACACAATATAATAGCCCAACTAGACCACAAAAATATAAGCCATATCAGCCCAGAATAGCTTGTTTGGCACTTTATAGTCACATTACGAGATGTACCAATCAATACAACAAAAAATGATGCATTGAACCCAAACAAACCTAACTTACTAACAGAATCTGTGAAATTGAATCTACTTTACGTTCATTAATCCTCTTCATTTGTCATAATAAATTAAAAAAAATACATAATAAAATTAATTATTAGCACAAATTTTTTAATTAAATTTTAAAAAAAATCTAGAATAATTTATATTATAGAAACTTTCATCATGTCTAGTTCTTAGCAATCGAATCGATATTATATGCATTAATCCTTTTTATTTATCACAATGAGTTTAAAAGAAAAAACTCAACCTATGACACATTTATGACCACCTAAAGAGATTTGCTAATAAATATATCAAAAACATAATCGATTGATTCACTGGCAAAATCAAACTTAACAACAAGCTATTTACAATTGAATCAACGTAAAATTTAGACCCCATAAATTTACTACAATGAATTAAAAAAAAAAACATGACAAAATAAAATAAGCATTATAAATTTTTTAAATCATTGTGATAATATAAATTTTTAACTTTTGGTATATTTAATAATATAAATAAAATAAAATAAAACATGACAAAATAATATAAATTTTTTAATTAAATATTTGAAATATTATAATTAAGTTATATAAATTTAACTTCAACTTTATTATCATAGAATTTCTTTATCAATATATTATAACATAATAAAATATTTTAAATAAAAAATAATTAATAATTAATAACATTAAAAAATATAATAAAATGATCTTCTTGATTTCCAATATCCTAACTATTTGCAATAACACTTGAGTCACATATCTCATCATCTACTAAATCAATTCTAAATAAAAATTAAATAAAAAAAATTTAAAATTTTATGAGATCTTCAAATCCAATAATGACCAAATCATATATGAATGTATGACGATTTACTTCAAATAATATAAAATTTAAAATAAAATTTATGAAACAACAATCAATAAGGTTTCAAATAATAGTGTTACAATTAACATGTTTATCAGAAACATCAAAAATAAAATATTAGCTAATATTTTTCATATTAAATATAAGTATTATGTAATTTTTTTATTAATACAAAAATATATAAAAATTTCATAACATTAAAAAACATAAAAAATTTTATAAAAATACTTTAAAATACTTCGTAGACAAAATTTCCAAACTTTATATTTATCAACAAACCTAAAATACTTATAAATAAATATTAGATATTATTAAAATTATATATACCTGATATTAGAATTATGTATTGATTATCAATACATAATATCAAACTATATCAATATAAAAATAAACAAATTTATTATTAATATTTAAAATTATAAGATAAATTTTATTTTTAAAATACTAAAAAAAATTTATGATACAATAAACAAATATTCATATATGTATACTAACAACTTATATTATACTCAAGTACTTATGCAATAATAATAGTATATTTAAAAAGCAGAAAAAATACTCTAACCCTAGTAACATAATTATTAAAATAAAAATTAAATATTTAAAGTACTAATATTTTATTTTATTTCTTCATTGCTTGGTAATTTAAAAAGATTTTAAGATTAAAATAAAAAATATAATAAATTATATTAAAACATATTTTCATATGTATGAAACAATCAAATAAGCCAAATAGTTGGATTCATGAAAAATTGGATAAAATTAAATATCATATATAAAATATATTACAACACTAAATATAATAATTATAGCGAAACTCCAAGTATACCACTGAATATCATTTTTAAAAATGATGATCATTTCATTTAATTAGTTAAAAGCAAACAACAAAGTAATTCATAAAATAGGACCAAGTAATCTCGATACTAAAATATAAATAAATATATTATCTTATCATATGATGATAATAACTTAGACATATTAAATTAATAAAAATTATAAGAATCAACATATCTCATCATATGTAAAATAACAAGTGATCTACTAGCATGTTTGATGTTTAGCATAATATTGAAATATAGTATTTATGTAAATATAAATATTAAAATTAGATAAAAAATTCAAATTATGCATAGATATCATAAAAAAATTTAATTAGAAAAATTCAAAGATTAGTATTCAAAATAAATTAAAAAAATTACTAGTGAATGATAATGCATATGCAATCAAAAATATTATGACTACCACTAGTGCACGTTGTACGATCAAGCATGATAATCTAAATTATACTAGACACTGATCAAAAATATTAGTTATCAAAAAAAAGACATGCAATGCATGCTAATGTTACTAATAATATAGCTAACTTTCAAAATTTTTTAATTTATTATTATTTAAGGTGTAATTAGATCGGATGACTTGGGCATGGCACAAAACATAGCCCCGCAGCATGAGTCGTGCCTAGCCAAATAACAATACAATACAAAACTATGGCAGGAGCTGGATCATGCCAACTCAAGACATTACTCGCGTTGTGATAAGCTAGAGATTGTCATGTCTTGTATCAAGCTAGGAACAACCCACATGCCTAGCCTTTGGCATGGTCCACCAACATGACTGTGACCCAAGACCATGCCCAAACCCATTTAAAAATAAAAGATATTTTTTTAGAATTGTACCTGTTATGTGTGGAGATCATGTCTCCCTATCCCACATCGGTGAGAGAAGTAAAGTGAGGAAAGCTCACTTGTTATAAGTTGGCTAGTATGTTTATGATGTAATTGACACCAATCCTTAGTTATAATCATTCAGTAAGCTAAAGAATTTTTTTCCTTCTTCCCATTTATAATATTTCCTAGGAATCACTCATTGTAATTATTGGTTCAATAATTACCTTTTTTTATACTACACGTTTCCACAAAACTTGTATCAGAGGTACGAAGGGTAGTTCAATGACAGAAAGAAAAATACCAGTAGAAAAAGTTGATTGTTATGATTTCAATTTCTAGAGAATTCAGATCAAGGATTACATGTATGATAAAGATTTGTATTTTTTCACTGGATGAGAAACCGGAGGAAATGAAGGAGATTGAATGGAAGCCCTTGGATAGGAAGGCAATGAGTATTGTTCGTTTGTCCTTGTCAAAGAACGTTGCCTACCATACTACCAGCGCAAAAATGACCAAACAAATGCTAGATATTTTATCGGAGATGTGTGAAAACCATCAGCAACAAATAAGGTGCATCTGAAGAGATGGCTATTTAATCTAAAAATGTCCGAGGCTACACCAGTTACCTAAGAAGCACGAACAAGATGATACAATACGGCAGGATACAGGAACATGACAAATTCAAAAAAATTATGATATGACATGATAAAAAAAATAAAAATAAAAATTATTCTTTATAAATAATAAGTATTTCATAAAATAATATAATATAATATATTTTATTAAATAAATATATATTTTTATTTTATAAAATTAAAATATTTTATTTTATAAGATAATATTTAATAATAATCATATATTATAAAATAATATTTTATTAAATAATCATATATTTTTATTTTATAAAAATATTTTATTTTATGCCTTCCCTGCATCCCCACACATAGCGCCGGCCCCTATCTCCCACCTCAAATCACGCCCACCACCTATGTCGAGTGGCCAACGTCCCCATGCGGTAACGTTGGCCACTAGACGTCATCGGATGTCGGTCACTCTCAACATGGATACAACAACCGACGCAACCGTCTGATATGCCACATGGCGTATCGAACACGTATATGTGTCATGTTCATACCGTGTCCGCGTGTCCAGAAGATGCATTGCCGATTATTGCTGCTACTTCAAGAGTTTTGAGAGTAGTTATATCATCTTGTTGCTTTATGTTGATTATATGTTGCTTGCAGGCTCTAGTGCTAAAGAGATAAGCTAGCTAAAAAAGCAATTATCCGAGCAATTTGTAATAAAAAATCTCAATGAAGCAAAACAAATTTTAGGGAATGCAAATCAGAAGAGATATGCCGCTAGGAAGATTTATCTGTCGCAAGCACAATACATCGAGAAGGTGCTTGAGAGATTTAGCATGCAAGATACTAAGCCAGTCAGTATTTCATTTGGCAATCATTTCAAGTTGTCTAAAAAGGACTGTTCTAGCAACAAAGAATAACGTGTTGAGACACAAAGAGTACCATATACTTTGGCTGTTGGAAGTATCATGTATGCCATGGTAAGTATCGGACCAAACATTGCACATGAAGTGAGAGTTATGAGCAGATTCATGAGCAATCCTAGTAAACAACATTGAAAAGCATTAAAGTAGATTTTGAGATATCTTTGAGGTATGACTGATGTGGCATTATGTTTTGGTAGGAGCTATCTTACTTTGCAGGGATATATTGATGAGGACTTTGCATCAAATGATCTTGATAAAAGGAGTACCACGGGGTATGTGACTGCATTAGGTAGTACGACAATTTCTTGGGCATCGAAGCTGCAAAAAATAGTAACATTGTCTACTACGGAGGCTGAGTATGTGGTCGTTACTGAAACAAGCAAAGAAATGGTATGGCTTTAGTGTTTCTTGTGTGAGCTTAAAATGGAAAAGAGTTGCAACGTACTTTTCAATGATAGCCAGAGTAAAATAGTCATGGTAAAGAATCCAGTATTTCACTCAATAACAAAACACATTTAGTTAAAATATCACTATATTCATCACTTGTTGGAGATGAATGTGTTACAGTTGAAGAAGATTGACGAAAGTAAGAACCCAGCTGGTATGTTAACAAAAGTTGTTACATTTGATAAATTGAAATTGTGCATGACTTCAACTTGCCTCGAAGCTTGAGGACGAAGACGTAACACCACTATGAGTTGAAAAAGTCTCCATATGGAAGATTGTTATGTGTGGAGGCCCTGCCTCCCTATCCCACATCGGTGGGAGAAGTAAAGTGAGGGGAACTCACTTGGTATAAGTAGGCTAGTATGCTTATGTTGTAATTGACACCAATCCTTAGTTATAATCATTCAGTAATGTAAAGGAGTTCTTCCTCCCCTTTTGTAATATTTCATAGGAATCACTCATTGCAATTAGCAGTTCAATAATTACTTTTTTTATACTACACGTTTCCGCACAACAGCACATGCCACATGAATGTGGAAGATATTTTTAAATTTTAATTAAACAAGATCTACCATGTTGACATGGCATATAGGATCATTGGGATAGAAATCCTAACAACTAAGGGTGTGCCACACTGTCAAGCAAACACACAAACATGCCAAAAAGTAACAAAAATCACAATCAGTGTTGAGTGCATGTGTTGACATTTTAAAAACAAAATTATCTCAACATCCTTGCCATTAGAATTCATTCAACGGCTAGAAGCTAAAAATCTGACCGTCAAGTTTCTACCCTGTGCTCTCAACTCTACTCTTTCATTTAAAAAAATTATATTAAAAAAATATAATATAAAAAATATATATATTATTTTAATTAAAAATATTAAAAATAGGGTTAAATCATGTCAGCTCTCTGCTCTCCTTTATTATTTCTCTTTCATTCTCTGATTTTTTTATCTACAAGACCTAAGAAGTACGGACACGGACACGAAGATACGATACGGTAGAATACGGAAGCACGGTAAATTCTAAAAAACTTAGATGCAAATACAACTAGAATACAATATGATAAAAAAAATAAAAATAAAAATTTTTTTTTATAAATATTAAGTTTTTTATAAAATAAAATAATATTTTAAAATTATCTTATATTATATAAAAATATTTTATTTTATTTTATTAAAATATTTTATTTTATGCCAACCCTGCATCCCCACTGTTAGCACCCGCCCCCTGGCTCCCCCCCCCCTCAAATCGCGCCGGCCGCCTGTGTCGAGTGGCCAACGTTGCCGCTGGATATCGTCGGACATTGGTCACTCGGCATGGATATGGGAGATGACGCAATCGTCCGATACGTCACGTGGCATATCAAAAACGAATTGATCAATGATACGCCACGTGACTTATCGGACACATATCCGTGTCGTGTCCGTGTCGTGTCCATGTGTCGGCCACGTGGACACGACTATAGGAAGTCGTGTCCATGCTTACTTGTACAAGACCATGGCTACAACTCTACTCTTTGAAAGTTAGAAATCAAAACAAAGTAGAATAGTACCTCTCGTTGCAGTTATGCTAAAGCTTAACAGTACAAGAATCCAAATATCTTTTTTGATTTTTATAAATACTAATTAATTATCTTTAAACATAAATAAAAAAAACTAACCAATAGCCAATAGAAAATATAATGATAATACAATTAATATTAATTTAAATATGAATAATAATGATAACTTTATAAAAAAAATATAAAATCAAAATCATATAACCTCTCATAACCTCAACTAGAACTCAAATGTCTAAAAACTAAAATTTTATGAACTTTAATTATTTGGACCGACTTTAAAATTACTAAACATAAAAATTTTAAGAATATCAATAAAGAATAAACAAAAAATAAATATTATCAATGAATACAAATTCAATCCAAGACAAATGCAATTGAGCATGAGGAATAAAATATTAGAAGCTAAATCTAATTTAGCTTTTATGACTCTACTCATATACAACAATAATATAGAAAATCCTAGAATAATCACTATCATGAATTTTTCAATTAGATTTAGGGACTAGATTAATTTTAATCTTTAATCTTTCTATTAAATTTTAAAAGAAATCTAAAATAATCAATATCATGCATATTTACTTTGTCTTCTTATCATAAAATTCTCAAGTCCACATTAAGAATAATATAATTAAAATATTATAAATCATAAAAAAATTAATAATTAATAAATTTAAAAATATAATAGAATAACATTTATGACATCAAATATCAAAATTAATCACAATAATACATAATTTACATGTCTCACTACTCACCTAAGTAGATTTTACATAAAAATTTAATTAAAAAAATATAAAGTTTCTTAACATTCTCCATCCTCATCATGCCTTTGTTATATATGAGCGCATAACAAAAATCTTTAAAAATTATAATATTCATAATAAAATATCATTATATTTGATAATATATATAATAATAAAATCACTATTAGTAAGATTATTATGATCATTAATAATAAACTTAGAGGTGTCAAACGAGCCGACCCGACACGGCACGGCCCGGCCCTTTTAAACCAGCACAATCGTGCTACCGTGCTCGGCCCAGCACGGCCCGTAGGCACGGCAGGCCGTGCCGGGCCCGCTCGGGCCCGGCATGGCCATACAGGCAAGGGCAGAGGCTGACCCGAGCAACCGAGCCCGAGTCCTGAGACTGAGAGTGAGAGAGAGGCGGGACAGGCCGGAGGCCGCACGGACAGGCAGAATATTGTTTTTTTTTAATTTATATATTGTAAATTTTATTGCTTAAGGTTAAGTGTAGAGTATTAATTATTAAATATATTTTTTTTAAAAATGTTAAAAATTAAAATTAATTAAAAAAAACAAATTTTAGAAAATTATATTTTTATCAAATTCAAATTAGTTTAGCTTTTATTATATTTATTAATTATATATTAAAGTTATTAATTTTTAAAATAAAATTTAAATCGTAAAAAAAATAAATCAATACATTATATTAGTAAAAATTAAAATTAAAAAAAAATTAAACACAAATGAAAAATTACCAATCATGCATTTGAAACCGATGGTCCGAACAAAACAAGTATACGTTTCAACATAACGTACAAACAAATCGTATAAATACAATGAATAAAAAAACATCGAAAAAAAAACAACAGATCAGCATCAATCATCAAGCGGCATATCATGAGAATCATCAGCCACAACATCAAGATCAGTATCATATGAATCATTATCATCGGCAATCAGCTCATTCGCCATCATAGTGGATGTGGATGCGACTGCAGTGTCTATCACAGTCCCAGCTCCAGCACGATCATGGATGCTAAACCTCAATTCCTCCTAATCCTTCAAACATGCCAAGGCATCAACCATATATGGACGTAATCTCGATCTCCTATCCGAAATCACGTTCACTGCAACAGAAAAAACAGACTCCAATGCTACACTCGACACCGGAGGAGTCAGTAGATCCCGTGTCATCCTAGATAGCACGGGATAGGTGGATTCATATGATTTTCACTACTGTATAAAATCAAGATTCTTAGTATCAGAATGTGATAGGATTGAGCAGTAATTGATATCTAAGTACCGAGACAGCTCGCTCCTATGTGATGATCCACCCCTATGTTTCCCCCTCGTTAGTTTAATGGAATAATCGTCATCTCCGAACAAGGTATCAATGTCCATAATCACAATCTCACCACCACCACCACCATACCTAATATCCTAGTATGTGAACAGGTCAGTCAACTTCTCGTAAATGAATCCTTCATGTGGCTCTTCCAGGTTCATGCACGAGGAAATGAAAGTCAGAGTATTTTCTACCCCTTCCACCTTAGCCCTAGGGTCCATGCATGCAGCGAGGCAATAAAGAGAAGGAACGATAAACCAGTACTTCAAGTACTTGGTCTCCATCTCTGCAATCATATGACTAAGCGTCGGGTCAGCTCGATACTTCCTAAACATGCTAATAATATTGCATATGCACCGGAGTGCAATGCAAGTGGTAGGCGTATAAACCAACGAACACATGTTCGTCGTGTCATAAAATATCTTCAGGAATTTCATAAATGAAATTCCTGAAGCCCAGTCAGTGTCGTGAATAATAAGTTCGTCACTCTTACTATTGACGTAGTCGGATATCATGTGTTCGTATCTAACACATGATTCCAACATCAGGTACATGTAATTTCAACGATGTCTCACATCCGATTAGAATTTCTTCTTAAGATTCGTAGACAAACAGAGAGTACCAAACTCTTGTTGTCTGCGAGGAGTGCGAATATATTTGAGTACATTGCGTATATTTTTCAACGCGAGGAAACACACCTTCATACCCAGCTTGAACTATCAGGTTAATCACATGACACATGCATCTGACATGAAAGATCTCTCCTAATGGTGCGTTTCTAATATTCCTAACAAACATATTGATCACTACTCAATTATAAGAAATATTATCGAAAGTGACACAAAAAATTTTATTTTGAATTTTATATTCCCTAAATATTTTTATCATACACTCAAAAATAGCCGGGCCATCATGAGGATGAAGAATCTCAGTGAATCCTAAAATTTTTTTATTGATTATCCAGTTAGAATCTACATAGTAACTCGAGAGACATGCATAAGAAGAATCATCGTGACTTGTTCATATATCGGACGTCACGAACACCACTCCACTATATGTCATAAATTCCTTAATTATTTTTTGTTTTTCTAACTTATATATCTTTAATATGTCACTCCTAGATGTGGACCTAGTAATCTTACGATAGGAAGGCTGAAAATAAGTCTGCATGATGTACACTACCCTCGGATCTTCTGAAAATCTGATCGAAAAACCCATCAATGTGATGAGTCTGGTCATGCCATCCCTACCCAACTCGCTGGAGCATACAAAGGGAGTAAACTTTGAGACTGGATTCAATCCAGTCTCAAAAAATGTAGTACCAAGTTAGGTTTGCCTAGGATCTAAAGGTCCATGTTTTTTTGTGCATAATTCGGCATGTCTCTTAAGGTGCCCAGTCCCACATGAACTCTTGCATGTTAAAAGTCTCATACACTATTTGCACTGTGTCATTTCAAGTTCCTCACCCCCTAACATTTTTTTGTGTTATGATTTTAAAATGAGTCCAAACTACAGAAGTCCTCCTAGTTTTTTTGTTTTTTAGAACTTTGAGTTGAGACGACTGAAGAAACCAAAGTTTCAACAGCCGCAGACGTCTGTGTAACACTAACATTTTCATTTTTCAAATTTAAATGTGTCAGGTGTATTTGTCATTTTTTATGTTTTTTATTTTTTCCTAAGTTTTTCTAGAGAGAGAAGCTTTAGAGAGAGTAAATAAAAACGTAAAATAAATTATCCGATAAAAGCAATGAGGTAAGTCACGTGCAAGGTGCACCGCATGAAGCTCTGATGTTCAAAACTCAAGTCGAGTTTCACGAAAAGTCAAGCCAAAATCAAAATCACGAGGCCCGAGAGAGAGATACACGATTTATGTGAGAGAGTTTTGAGAGGTTTTATGTTTTTGAAAAACATAAATGTTATAGGGAGGGGGTAGAATTTATAGATTAAAGATATTAATTTTTTATAAAAAAAGATATTTTTTTTATATTTTTTTAATTTTTTAATATCTAATTAGGGGGCAAAATCACGAGAACCGTTGGATTCTGCCCCCTAGCCGTTGGAGGCGAATCCAACGACTGAAATCCAAAATTATTTGAAAATTTTTTTTTCCCTTTGGGATTGGGTCGGGAGTCAGGACCACGAGTGCGCGCCGCCCGCATGATATCTAACCGGCACGGGAAGATACCGTGCCGGCGTGCCGTGCCCAGGCTCGAGTCCGTGCCAGGGCCGGCACAGGCACGGCCGAAACGTGCCGTGCCTCATGCCAGGCCGGGCTGGCCTGTTTGACACCTCTAAATAGACTATTATGTAAAATTTTTTACAATAGATGCTCGTATCATATTAACCTAACAAAACAACAACAAAAATTATTCTCTACTTAAAAAAAACTAATATATCTTAATACGCCTAACAAATAAAAATTTGATGAATCTCTTTTTATGTATGAGTATAAAAAAAATTCCAAATGAATGAGTGATCATTAGAATTACACTTATATTAAGTTAGAGTCATGTGTGGAATACAATTTTAATTGTGATACAAAAATTTATTTTATAAAATTCTTAAATATTTTATGATACGACAAATATGTATTTGGTTATAAATACTCTCACCATTTGCATTCTACTCAGATACATATGCAATATTAATAATATATTTAACAAGTTTAAAAATAATCCTATATTTAATATCATGACAGTCAATAAAAATTGAGTATTTTTTATACTAATTAAAGTTGACAAACAGGTCAAGCCAAGCCTACCTATTTTTTGGCCTAATCAAGCCATCGTGACATGCCCAACACAGACCAATATAGTAATCATGTCATGTCAAACAATATACAGCTTTAGAAATGACAGCCTGGCACGGCCCACCAGCATGGCTCATACCCAATTTTAGTACGGTCATACCTAGACCTATTGGGCTGGGCTAGGTCATACCTAATTTTTCTAGTTAAATTTTAAAAAAAAATATAGCTATATCCCCAAGCTAGTTTACCATAACATCAAGACAGACACACAAGTTCAGTCTACCCCAAAACAAGGCACGACTAGTGCTGGCCCAACACAACATGAACCATGCAAACAATGTGATGCCAGTTCCAAATAATGTCATGTCAGGCCAGACATGACTAAATTAATATCAAGCCATGGGTTATGCCCCGAGTCGTGCCCAAGCCAACTAACACATTGGATACCTCTAGTACTGATCCACTATTTTATATTTTTATTTTCTAATTACCTGCATGGATGCTAAAGTTAAAATAAAAAGAAAATAAAAAATATTTTAATATACATATCAACATGCATGAACCAAAGCCACCAACCTAAAGTTCATTTACAAAAAAATGTCCAACTAATTTATATATTACGATACTAAATATAATAATAATTGTAGTCAGACTCCAAATATAAACATACATATCATATTCAAAAACAAGAGTATTGAAAGCTCACTTTGACACTTCATGATAAGAAAGATGAATAAGTTCAATGATAATTTTATGTTCCCATCAATAATGAAAGAATATTCAGAAATAAAAATACTTATACATGTAGGACTAGATAAATTCAAGAAAGAATATTCAAAATAGAGAGAGTTTAGGAACAGAAGAATTACTAACAAATAACTCATGAGACTAGTAGAATATTGAAATTACCACTAACAATATCATTAGACACATACATAATAATGATAATTTATATTAACATCAATTGACATTAAGATTGATTATTATTTATTGATGTTGTATAACATATTTATTTTATAATTATCATTCTGGTATGATATAATTTAATATTGATAATGTGACTACAATCTACACTTTATGATTATATTTCTTTGACTATTATTATTATTTATTATTTATTATTTTCATTTCATTATTCTCTTAAATATTAATTTATAATAAAACTTATTTTTTTATTTTACCTATAATGTAACAATTATAGCTTAGGTTTATGTATTTTTAGTATTTAATGTTTATACATTTCATTTCATGTTAGATGTGTGTTATATGTGTAATTAATTTTTTCTTTGTTTTATTTATTATTATTTTTTTTTCTATAATAAACAATTATCAACATGTGGTGGTAATGGTGATGGTGGTGGATGGTGTTTGTGGTCGGACTACCCACAAAACTAACACAATAAAAGATTCAAAATCATGTTGATCATGTCGTACTGGGTCGAGGAGACTAACAGTAGTGTTATGCCATACCAAGCAAACTAGCAATCATGTCATGTCCGGCAGAATACGATGACCCAACTAGGCCACCCAAAAATATGTCATATTAGCATGACAACATGTTTGACACCTCTAATTATTTGACATATCACAAAAACAAATCATGTGTGTTTCTTATTAAAATCAATTTTATATTCATTCTAATTTACAATACTATATAATTTAATTTTAATATTCAGTTTTAAAAAATCAAAAGTGACATTAAAATTTAAACATAAAAATAAAAACTGTTACACTAACAGCATCACATACCACTCCATAGTGTCAGTGCCCATTGCACTAGCCAGTGGGACATACAACAATTCAATGCTAGTGTTACAGTGCAGTGGCATTGTGAGTGGCCAGTGGCAGTGCAAGCGGCGAATGGCTAGTGAGACAAGGGGTGGACACTAGTCTTCCTACACTGCACTAGTCTGGTGACTTGCCTGTGTGGACAACAGGGTATGGACCATGGACAGTGGCAATGATGTGCCACTGCCGTCCAAACCCAACACTATTACATAATACACCTGATTCAAAAAGAATGTGTTGTCCCAATCTCCAATGTTTTCATGCATTTCAGTGTCCAACATGGTATGATCACTTAATTGAGCCACCAAAATTCTAGTTGTGCCAGATCAACACTACTTTTTGACACCTCTACCTCAACTATCAAATTGTCTTCAATTTGTTGTGCCAATCACAGCTCAACCATAAATCTTAAATCAAAAACAAAATTCATCAACACCAATGCTGCAATATCATACAAGGGTCTTGTTATCATCTCGAATCAATAACAAAATTCTCAAACAAAATCAATTTATCATAAAGAAAATAACTGATCTGGAAGTGTACCTTACAATAGCATGCAAATTCAATTTAGTATCATTTCTCAAAAATGATACTCAATTGACTACACAGCTTCTTCACTGACATGCATATATTAATTTCAAAGAATCATTTTGTGCGGAGCAAGCAACCCTTCCAATTTGAGATAACACTTTCCTACCACGGCCATTAATCAACACCAAGCAATCATTCCCTATATTTCCACTTTGGTTCTTTTTCAACACAAATATATTTCAATGCCCATGATTCCAATAGTCAAACCAAGGAAAGGAGGCTCTCCATTTTTGACAATCAATTCATGGTATTGTTCAACCAATCTACAAGCAGACAATTGAGCAGCCTAAGTTGTGTCCCCTTCTGATTAGTTTTGATTGAAAGATTAACATCTGAAATATAAGCCTAGCTGCAGTAGACCATATTGCTTGCAAATCTAGAAGCATATTCAAAAGTCCCCCAGCTCTCCCATCTCTATTGTTACTCAACATGCCAGACACCCTTTTTCCAAGTGGAATAATCATGTCTGCCAACAAACTATGCTACCTGAATCTATATTCAAGAAAATGAATAACAAATTGTGCCAGCTAGATATAACCAACTATTCCCCCCATCCTATTCTCCTTGCTGTCCACGTTTCTTGCTTCTTGTCTCATGTTTTCCTCTCCTCACATACATTATTTGGATGAGACCTACCACTCTGGTTATGGGGCCTTTCATTGACAACGAGGTGACCAATATATTGAAGATAAACAAATGAGTACAGCAATGCAAGAAAAAAAAAATTCTGATAGGAAAAGTCAGGCACTGTTTAAGTCGTTGAAAACATTGTTTTCTTAAAAGTTTTGATTGAAAATAATTAAGAGTTGAACATACAACTTACTAGCAACCTTAAGCTATGAGCAAATAGAAATACAAAAGCAAAATCTCCAGCGAAACCATCTTGAAAACTCAATGCATACCTTTGCTCTAAGATGACCAACAGGGCTTCGGAATTCAGGAAACACATGTTGCACCAACATATGATCCAGTTGAGATTTATATGGTTCAATTTGTTTTAGCTTATCAGAAAGTGAGCCAATAGCTAGTAAAGCACCATCTTTTTGCCAATAGGGCTTATATTCCAAAGGGGCATCATTATATCTGTGTTTAAAAAATGAAAGCATTAAACCCTCATTACTACGCTGAAAATGTGAATACCAATAAAAGAATACCTCTTTAAAATATCTATGACAAAATTAATGAACTTGTGGAAATTCTCCTTTCTTCGTTTTCTAACCAATTCACTAACAAATTCAATTGCAGCAGTTCTCGGACTATACAAATCTTCAATAATATCTAGGAAGATAAACATCCTAAATAGTATTAAACACCAATGTTAGCATGACAAGCCATTTTGAACATGAATTTGATACTCACCATAACCCTTTCGCACATATTCATGTGGATCATCATCCCACAGCTTCTGATCACTTTCATTGAAACACATAAGAGGAAAAACTATCTCAAACAAAAGAACATCAAGATGCTGTTGAAGCATGGCATACATGTTAGACCTCGAGACACTGCACATTAACAGAAACATGAAATTACAACAGTTAGAGATAAGAATGTAGCAAGCATGAAAGTGTGAACTACTGCTCATAATAACAAGATTGTATGTCACAAACAGCACACATTGATTATGTGAATGAATTTAAGAAAAAAATTGTAGAATGAAACTGTGAATAATGCAGTAAGCCATTAACTGCAACACTCCATGAGAGCGTAGACTGCTATGAACAGACAGACGAACCTATTGGTTAGATACTGTAGAATTAGATTGACAACTCTGTCAGGTAAATAACCCCCAACACGGATTAAATTCAACAAATTCAAGTAGCATTCCAAGATCTTTCCGGCATATGTATTCTGCAACATTTCTGCAAATGCTTTGTATTCTGTGTTTTGAAGGTTTATATCGCCAAATCTGAAAATATAAAACACTCATTAAAGCAAAATATCATCCACATAAATCATGTATTTTCAAATCATTCATTATGTGATCATAACATAACAAACCGAGTAGAAAGCCTGTTCAAAATGTGAACAGTCCACTTCTTCACTTTCCACCAACCCCATAGCTTCCTCACATCATAATCTATAGGTTGATTCTCCATGCTGATGGGTCTTTCCAAAATATTTAAAAAAAGTACCATCCAAGAATTGAAAACACTTGGGTTATTGAGTTGCATTGGGATCTCCAACTAAACAAACAACAAGCCTTAACATGGAAACAATATTGCATGAAAACTTCCACAGGCACATTTAGAGTTGAATCCCAATAAAATGACTTACATATATAGTTGACCAAAATATTTTACAAACAAGCTTTATCGGTTCTGCAATTTCCAATGATGGACTTGTAATCTGAACAAGATTTTGAAAAATATGAAGAATGGAGGAGAAAGTCTGTTGAATGATGTGATGTGCTGGATCTCTATCAGTGACTGTTTTGAACCTACAATCAATGAATAAAAGTACTAATATTGTTTGCTTGAAAATGATAAATAATGGCAGCTCATGTTTGCTAGAAAACAACTGACCAAGGCTTGCTTCTAAGAATCTAATAACTCATAACTCAGATTTGTATGCTTGAAAATCAATGTATATTAACAAAGTGAAACATATAAACATATAAACAAGAGAAGCAGTTCTAGGATATAATAATTTAAAAAAATATATATAATTCATAAACATTTCTCAACATGAAGAAAAAAAAATAGTAATTCTCACTCATATTTTCTAGCTAGTATCCGTAACACAAACAAAGCCCCACAAACTTTCTCATTTTTCCCTTGCAGGTTCTGGATGACCCAATTTAGGAGGGATGGCCAGTGTTCTGGATAGTCAGTGTGAATTATAGTTTTGAGGCATTCCCCTAACTGCACCCTAGAAAGAAAATCAAATGAAAAACTCACTGTCAAAAGAATAATACTTTCTATACAGAAAAAATGAATGAAACGCATATTTAAAGTCCATAAAAAACAGGAGCAAATACCTCAACAATGGGGGCGCTTCCACAATAAACAAAAGAATGTACTCTCTTACTAGAGCCTTGTCACTTTCCATAATTTGTTGCTCGTCTATATCAATAAAAACAATAAAAACTAAAAAAAAAAAAACAAGTTCATTTTATAGGATAGCCAAAGAGATATAATTAAAATATACCCGAATCACGAGGTCGCCAGTGCTTTGCAGTGAAATTCTTCAATTGAATGCATGCAAATTGCCGCACTGTCATGTCAAAGGCACTGTCCACGGCTATTTTCAATAATCTGACTAGATGCTGTGGCGTATGTTGGAACTGAAAAAAAAAAAACACAAAACATGCATGCTCGATGACATGGATGGTTAAAATCACAGAACCTCAAGTCGACTAATCGATTCTCACGCACATCCTCTTGCCTAAAAAATTTGCATTTGAAAATACAGAACAACAACTAGACTCATTTTTGTATTTTAATTTTACGTTACCTTCAAGCAATGACATTTAGCTGATCAAACTTTTCTCGATTTTGACAACCAAACAATGAAATTAATTAGCTTTTTAACGAACCTTAGTGAGGTTTAGTTCAGCAGCCTTCCGTTCATCGGTGTTGGAGCTAAGAGCACCTTTGAGGATAAAAACAAGGTTCTGGATATCCATGGATAGAGATCGGGAATGTATGTTGATCATGTGATAAGATATAACCCCCGCTCAGTAGGAAAGATGAAGAAACAATTACTCAATCCTGAAAACAGAAGTCTTGGGTCGAGGCCGCATAAACATTAGGGTTTATGGCCGTTGGTTGGCCGCCAGGCGCTGAGATATCAACAATACAATCCAGTTCCCACCCCACCTAAACAGCAATCACGCAATATTCAACAGCTCAATAGCTGGAAAAGACCACAACAGGCGCCAAAAAACGGATCAAAATCCTCCTAACTTCCAGTTGCAGAATGCTCAACATCCTGGACATCATAGTCAACAATTAATAATTACTATCATCCACGATTTTCAGTAATAAAATATCAACAAACAATAAAAAAATATTATTTAGATGAAATAAACATTATGAATTTAATTAAATAGATGGAATAAAACATCAAAATAAAAAAAAAAATTAGATTAAATACTTCTGTATCTTTCACCAAATTTGATAAGCCTCGGGAAAAATATGTTGTCAAATTACCATAGGTTTGCATTTCATGAAATAATTGTTTAAAATAAAATTTTTAATTTTTATAAGAAATTATCAAATAAGTTTAAAATTGAAGGTATATTTGTGTTTTTGTACACCAAAATCATAATAATTAAATTCTGCTGTACCGAGACCTAAATAATAAACAAAATACATCAAATTCAAAAATAATTAAGTTTTATTATAATAAAATATAACAATCTTATTTTGTCCTCGGCATATTTTTTAAAAAAAATTAAGTTTTAAATCAAAAATAATTTAGGTTTTTATAAAAATTAGTAAACTAAATTTGATAATAATGTGATTTATTAAACTCGTATCTTCAATAATGCAAAATAATATTTTGTCACCCTCACAGTACAACAAATCAATTAGCATAGGATTAAGATAAATATATATATTAACAAATAGTAATAGAAATATATATATATATATACACATACACATATGTAGATATGTTTGTGTGTGTGTGTGTGTAGATATATATATATATATATATATAAACATGTATGTACATATATAGATACATTTATATATACATATATGTGTGTGTATTTTTGTGTGTGTATGTGTGTCTTTGTGTGTCAGTGTGTGTGTGTATTTATATGTTGATATATATTTATGTGTGTGTGTATTTATTCTAGATACATTTATTGTGTTTGTCTCTGTGTGTATATATACATGGATATATAAACATATATATATTTATATATATATACATAGCTATATATATATATATATATAGAAATGTTTATATATAGATTTAAACACACACACACACACATAGATATGTGTGTGTGTGTGTGTGTGTGTGTGTGTGCGCGTGCATGTGCATGTGTGTTTATATGTAAATATATATCACTACATAAAAAGACGGATTCAAAAATGAAAATTAGAAAAGTCCAAATCCATTTATAAATTAGGAACAGATTTAAAACTAATTAGAAATGGAATTTACAAAACCAGAAAAAAATTAAAACGAAACAAATTTTTGTCTCAAAAGTAGCAATAGAAATATTTGAATTTTTTTAATCCGTCGCTAATTATAATGCGAAATGGGATGTGGATATGCTTGCATGATATTTTGTAATGGAAACTTTTGTATCCATTTATAAGTAAAAATGGAATGTATATCTGTTTCTACTTTTTACAAGGGATATTAAATTCATTGCTAGATGAGAAATGACATGCATATCTGTCGCTATATCATTTAAAATGATTATGTGATGGATAGTTATTCTGTTATTAAAATAGTGATTGAAATAATTTATGTCACTGAAATATTATAATTAATTTGGGAAGAATACTTCGAAACATTGGACATACTTAAGGTTTCAGAGATTTTTAGTTTTGAATATAATTTCATCCGAGTCATTTATGGATTGTCAATCCTCCATATATTGATCAATGAGCATTTTATTCCATATATATTATATTCGAGATTAGTTATATTTATGCAGTGTGATGTTATATATAATATTTGTTTATTTTTAACATTCATATTGGGTTCTATCTTATTGTTCTGTTGAACAATTATAAATATTATTGATAAATTAAACATTTTATATTTTTTTTCTTATACTTTAATGTTGGGCAATTGTGCTTCCACGATAGTGAGATTAAGATACAGAAACAATAGAAACAACAGAAAACAAACAATATATATATCCAATTCATCAACCATCCACGACAGACTCAAAAACGAGAAATAAACACCGAAAATAACATGGTTCGCTAGTCGCTCAATACGACTAGCTACATCCACCAGAAAACGCTTATGCGTTACAGATTAAACCAACAGAAAATCATCTTACAGTATGCAGCACACAAAACAGTCGTGATAAATCGCGTAGAGAGGAGAGAGAGACGATGAACAATTCCATGGGTCCAAAAATAGCCACCCGAAAATAAAATTACAAAACATTTTATATTAAAAATTCTTTCGGTTCATTTAACCGGAGCATGTCGGATCATGGGACAGGTCAGGCTCTGCTTCAAAAATTTCGGCCCGCTGACCGATCAGCGAGACCTCTGTTATTGTGCTACTGCTGCATCCCCGGCCTCTTAATATTTCCTTTCATGCACTTACATGAAATATTAAAACAGAAAAAAACATTTGGTTATACAAACAGATTATTAAAAAAAAACAAATTATATATACAGTATTTAATTTGTAAAGTTTTGTTCTAACCTAATTAAGTTATGCATTTTTTGTGTATTTTGTTATTGACCTATAGCTAGAATAATTATAATTATTTTGCATTTTGTATCCTTACTAGGATTACATGAAATTTAATAAAATCTAAAAGAATAACTTATATTAATAGCAAAACATTAACAATAAATAATTTATATTTATTAAAACAAATACTAAAAGTTCCTTTGTATTAATAAAAAAATGAAAAAAAAAATTAGATTACGAGGGTATGCAATTAGAATGCTAAAACGTAATGAATGTAAAACTATAAACAATGAAAATTTAATTTTAAAATTTAGATAGTTGCTTAATATATATTTTACTAAAATTATAACAAAATAAATAATACCCACCTTTATTTTAAAATAAGAAAAATTATATTACATGTCACATATCATATATGACTATATATACTACATACTTCATATAAATTAGAAGATTTTTCCATTCATTTATTAATATTCTTCGTTGATAGGTGATTTATTTTGTATGATTTTTCATGATAAGTTTAAATATACTAACAATGATAATTTATTCCTTTTTTCTATTATATATTATATGTTTATCTAATTATTTAGTACTCAATATTAAAATAGAAATTAGTAATTATAACATTGCAAATTTTCTTTATTTCTTTAATAATGTAATTTCATCTAGTGTAGATAAAAATCAAATATTTAGTTTTATGTAAATGACAAAAATACAACTTATGTCTTTTGAAAAATATTCAAGACATTAGGACAACTCACCTTATCTAATTTTAATCCAAAATTTTCTAATAATTATTTTAATGCAACTTATTTGTTAGATTTATGTAATATCTACGTATATTATTACAATTTAAAAAATTTTAATGTAATGTATTATAGGAATGGAAAACATTATAGGACCTAATCATCAATGGATAAATTTAAGACTGAAATATGGATTTCTAACTGATGAATTTGTAGATAAGATTGAAGAATTTATTGCCTTTGCTAAAAAATAGTCAGAATTTATGGATGAAACAAAAATAAGATGCATATGTAATACTCATAAATGTCAAAATCAGTGTTTCTATGATGTTGACAAAGTGCAATATCATATTACAAAAAATGGATTTGTTAGCAACTATTATGTTTAGTATAAACATAGGGAATTAGTTGTGACACAACTAACTAAGCATTATATAAATAAAAATATTAATTCAAATGTTGTAATGAAATTTGTTAATCCCGACGATACATGTCAAGAAATTTTTGAAGAATATTATTAGTCCTTCATTAATTCTAGATATCACTGATGATATCCTTATATAATTAGTAAAATAATTTTATGAAATGCTAAAGGCTTCAGAAAAAAATGTTTGGGAAGGTAATCCATATGATTACTCAGAATTATCTGTGATGGCGAGACTAACGTATGATAAATATTTTTAGAAAAGTGTTATGATAAAATATATTAGTTGTTATTTGAATTGTTAACAAAGAATAACGTATGATAAATATTTTTTATGGTATAAAGAAGTTAATACGAGGTTTTGGGGTACCAGTGGAAAAAATACATTGCTATATTAATAACTGCATGATATATTGGGGCATAGATAGTGAAAAAATTACATGTAATTTTTATAACTATCCTCGGTACAAAAGAATTACAGCATGTAAAAGACAAAAAATAAAATTTTCTCACAATAAGATGTATTATTTTTCATTGAATTCTTATTTTCAAAGATTATTTGTATCTGGAGCAACTACTAATAATGTGAGTTGACACAAAGAGCATGGTATTGAAGATGACATGATACAAAATTTCTCAGATTCTCATTCTTGAAAATATTTTGATGATTATCATCAATCTTGTGCAAATAAAACTCACAATTTTTGATTAGAACTTTGCACATATGAATTTTGGCCATTTGGACTAACAAGAAAATAATACTCTTCATGGCCGGTTATTATCACCCCTTATAATTTATCATCATGGATGTACATGAAAGATGAATACATATTTTTGTGTATTATTGTGCTTGGTCTGAGAAATCCAAAAGACAAATTAGATATTTTTCTACATCCCCTTATAGTAGAGCTCAATTTTTTGTGGGAGAAAGGTGTCAAAACATATGGTATATCTAGAAAGTAGAACTTCAAAATGTGAGCAGCACTTATGTGAATTATAAGTGACTGTCCTACATATTCAATATTGTTTGGATGGAGTACCAAAAAAATTAATTTGTTCTTATTACATAGAGGACACATATGCATTTTATCTGAGAAAAGGATGAAAGACTTATTGGTTTGATAATCACCATATATTATTACATGTAGAACACCTATTTTGGATGAATATTGATGCATTTAAGAAAGGCCATAAAATCATTAAAAGTGCACTACCTTTGAGGTCATGTGATAAAATATTAAAAGTAATTAAAAAATATGAGTTCAAAAATGTTATAGATGTTGATGCAATTTGTATTAATGCTCAAATTTCAAAGAATTATTACTATAATTGAAAGAAAAAAAGTAATTTTTGCAATCTTCTTTATTAAAAAATTAATTTTATTAGGCACAACTTGATGTAATGCATATTAAGAATATTTTTTTATAATATTTTAATACTATAATGAATATGGAAGGAAAAACAAAAAATAATGCCAAATCAAGAGAGGATTTAAAAGAGTTATGTTTACGTCTAGAGTTACATAGGAAAAAATGAACAACTAAATTTCCTAAGGCTTGTTATAGTCTTGAAATGGATGCAAAGGAAGCTTTGTGCAAATATTTGATAGAGCTCAAGTTCCCTAAAGGATAAGCATCTAAAATGAGAAGAATTATTGATATAAAGAAGCATGAGTTATTTGGAATGAAAAGCATGACTGCCATGCATTCATGTAGAGGATAATATACATAGTATTCTGTGAATTACTTCCACAAAATATCTGAAAAGCATTAACTAAAATGAGTATTTTTTTAAGAATCTCACTTGTAATATTATAAGAAAGAAAGAAATGGAGTAATTACAAAATGACATCCCTATTATTTTATGCACACTTGAGCATATTTTTCCTCCTAACTTATTTGATTCCATGGATTAGCTCACAATCCACTTGCCTTATGAATTCATGATAGTATGTCCTGTGTAATACAAATGGATGTATCTATTTGAGAGGTAATATATTTTTTATTTGTTAATCTAAAAATTTTAATGTATCAGCCAAATATTTTTTTTTGTTCTAATATCTATTTTAGATATCTTAGAAAATTGAAAATTAATGTTTGAAATAAAGCCAAAGTTGAAGGATCGATATGTAAAGCCTACTTAGTTGAAAAGGCTTTGATATATTGTGCATACTACTTTCGGCCACAATTGTATAATCAGCATAACAAATTATCACCAAAGAATGTAAATAGTATGGAGGATAGCTTAGAATAAAATGATATGATTTCTATTTTTAGACATATGGGTAGATAATATAGTAGAGCAACATTAAGATATATTTTGGATGACCTAGAGTATCATGATGTGCAGAGATACATTTTGTTGAACTATGAGGAAGTCACAACTTATACTATGATAGATTTACAATATTTTCATATTCTCATGTATTTGTCATTTTTATGTAATATAATTTTTTAATTATTCAAATTATCTTTAATTTTATTTTTGAAGAATATTTGCTCAGGAATTAAGGAATCAAGGCAAAGAGAATCTCATATTGATGACGATTCAATTGATGCAAAGCTTAAAAAGATTTTGCAAATTGGTTAAAAAAATATGTCGGTATATAACTTATCATTCTTGGTTCTAAACAGTTACGTGTAACATTATATATTTATGAATTTATTTTTTAACAATTTGTAGGTATAATTTTATTCATCAAATATTTGTAACAGATAAATAAAGGATCTTACAAAAGAACCATTATAAATTTTTGTGACATATCTCATATATTATGTAAATGGATGCAAATTTCATACTTTGAAACATGGTTTAAATAGAGTTGGAATGAACGACGGTGTTTGCATCAAGGGCCCAAACTATACTGCATGTATTTTTCTTTACCAATTAAAAGGATTATTTTGTTTAAGTGTTAATGGTTTGATCCTATTACAATATGGGTACTAGATTTCATTATTAATACAACCTTATTGATGTGCACCATAATAAATTTAATTCATAAGTATGAGCCGTTTATTCTTGCGGTACAAGCCGAACAAGTGTATTACACCACTTATCCAACCACAAGAAGAAATCTATGTCACTAGTGAGCACTATGTAAAATAAAGCCTAGATCAGATATTAAAGTTGTTGAAAAAGATGTTATGGTTACTCCATCGCGTGTATCAATATTTCAAGAGAATAATGTGGAATTTCATTCAATCATTTGTGGGGCAGATGATGGAATTCAAACTTTACTTGGTAAATATGAAAATTATTTGGACATTGATGATGACAATATTGAAGAAAATAATGAGGAAAAATTAATTATAAAATCAGATGATGATAAATATGTAGATGATGATAATTCCTTAGAAATTTTTGATAATGACTAAAAATTCATTAACTGCCTTGTTATTTTCTCATTCTCATTTTGTAATCATTAAATAATGGATGTTAAATTAGATTATTTTAATTACTTTTTCTAATATCAATGTGTTTATCATTGTATTTTGTTATTATGATATTTTCATAAATTATTTTTATTACCTCTGTATAATTTGATGTTTATGTAACTTGATTTTGGTATTAGAGGTAGCCATTCAAGTGGTCAAGGATCTAAATATGTGAGGAGGGACAGATGAAGTCAACTAAATAGTTCATGAACAAGAAAATCTACATGTATTAAGTGATAACAACACTACAAATATCATTCTACATTCTCCTACACATACAATAAAAAGGAAACTTTAGCATCACCTCATCATGAGATACCAGAATTTACTACCATAGATATTCCATCTTCATCTCATTTTCCACTAGAAGATATTGATAGTTCTTTCTACCTATCCAAGGAGGCATGTGCATTGGTACTATAGTAGCGGTACTGGCAAGATATTCACAATCCTTAATTTGCATGCCAAGTTATGAGAAAATCTTCGTTCGGCCCATAATTGATAATAAACAGTATGTAGCTTTTTAAAATTTACTACATATATTCATTATCATTTTTTATTTTTTTTCATTTCTATTAAATATAAAATAATATGTGAATGAAATTATAAATATATAATGATTTTTAAATTTTGGTATTTTACAATAATAATAACGTATCATAATGCTACTTATTAAATATTATCATTTATAATAAAAATAAATTTTTTGTTTAAATATTTTGGATAATAAATATAAATGAAATAAATATTAACTTAGTTAAAGCACAAAATATGTATTTTGTTTATATGTATATATACGTGTAATTTTAAATTACTTACAAGTTTATTCATTCTGTTTTTTATACAATTGAAAAGATATTTAAGGAGAAATTAGTTACAGATAGTATAAAGTGGAGCAAAGTGCTTCTAAGTATGAAAAAATTTTATCGAAAGAATTTAAGGTATATCTTTCATGAATTTACTTATTTTTTAATTTGGTATAATATGATTTATTCTTAAAATAGATACATTTCAATGTATTATTATTTTATTAGTGTTTGTAAAAAAAATACAAATAGAATAATGTTTTGGTGGTATTGGTAAAGGATACATGGAAACATGTGGTAAGTGTGAGATACAATGACAAGCTTGGAAAATAGTAAAAAAAAGTATGATAAAGATACAAAACTTAATAGTGTCTCTCTTATTGTTTGGATAAGGTGGTAGGAATACTATAATAGTAAGGAGTTCAATGCTTTGTTCTAAGTGGCCTCACATAATCATCAATTATATAAAGTAGGTGAAAAACTAGGTCCTTCAAAACATATTGTAGGTTCAAAGGTAACTTATCAATATTTGGTAGATTTAGAGGTGTCAAAAGTGACGGGCATGGCAGGGCCTGGCTAGCCCATTTTTTGGTGGCCTAATCAGGCCATGGTGCCATGCCTGACATGGCCCGGTATAGTAACCATGTCATGCCTTGCATGGCACGGATTGATAAGTGCCAGCCCGACACGGCCTACTAGCCTAGCTCATACGCTGGTCGTGTCGGGTCATGCATGGACATGCCGGGTCGAGCTAGTTCGTACCTAGTTTTTCCAGTTAGATTTAAAAAAAAATCTAGTTGAGTCCCCGGACCAATTTACTATGTCATCGGGCCTGGCACGGCTAAACTAGGCTGACTGGCCCTTTTGACACATCTAGGTAGTTATAAATATTTTTTGTTATTTCTTTTTAGGAGACTGAGTTAGAACATTTGCCGATACTATTTGAGGTATTTAAGCGAATGTATAAAAAGGATGAATATTTTGTGGACAAACACACAAATGATATAAATATAAGTTTCTCATTTTGTACTTGTAGTTTCATTTTGGCAATTACAAATAATAAAAAAAAATTTTAAAAATAAATCACTTGACATTAATGGTAGATAAAATACAAACTCAAGTATATATTTTATCATAACTAATAATTTATTGTTTATAAACAAATTAAATATAATTACTAACTTCATTTTTAAAATATTTTGTAGTAGCGAGAAGATAGTTTTTTGTGCTGGTATAAATTTTTTTTAATATAGTAATTAATAAGTTGTGTTGTATTTTAACAATTATAAAAAACTATGGAAAATATGGTTGTAATTACTTCATAATTGACAATTCATTCTACAAAGGAGCAAGAGATTAATGTTGTGCATATTTACTTAAGGCTGTTAGTGTGGAGCCGAAAAAAAGGTGAGTTTATGGTCCTGGTATCCATGCATCTATATTTTATCAATGTTTTATTTAGAGTCCTTCATCATCATCTTCCAATTACAATAACATGTTTGTTGAGAGGTTGCGCAAGTAGATGTAGGATATTCAGACTACTTTGCAAAGGAAATTGAGGAGATACAACAAAAGAATGAAGAGATGTAAAAGTAAATTGAAGAATTAAAAAAAGAGGCTGAAATTTTGAAAAGAAAGAAGAAAATATTGAAAAGAGAGGAAAAAATAATGAAAAGAAATAAATGGGTGCAATAAACAATTTTGAAAATGGAGAAAACAATGTGCATGTTGGCAGAGGCATCATCTAGTTTTCATCATTCTTAAGAGGATTCATCTAGATCTCTATAGGACAATACTTACCAGGAGAATGACTCATAGTTGTTTGTGATGCATTATTAATTTTTTGAAATGTATGTTTTTGATCTAAAATTATGGTTTTTGTATTAATCTTTTTTTAATTACATTATAAATTATTTTTTTCAAATTTATGGATATTTTTATTTGTTATCTGACATTTTATTCTATACACTACTAAAAATAACAAAAATACCGACCAATCTACTGACCAAAGAATTTGGACGGTAATTACTGACCAAATCATGACCATTTAGAGACCAAAAAGGTCTTTCGGAAAAAATAATATTTCTGACCAAATTTCCGACCGAATACCGACCATATTTACCGACCAAATATTTTTGGTCGAAAAGTGGTCGGTAAATTAGGAGGGAATTAGTGAATAAAAATTACCTATAAATTATCGACCATTAAATGACCAAAAATATATTACCATGAAAAAAGGTCATAAAAAAAAGGTTTTCCAAAAACTTTATATCATAGTATTTACCAACCAATTTACCGACCAAAAAAAAGGTTGATAATAACTGACCAAAACATGACCATTTATTAAACCAAAAAAGGGATTTAAAAAAAATATTTTCGACCAAAATTCTGACCCAATATCGACCAAATAATTTTGGTCTGAAGATGGTCTATAAATATGGAGGGAATTATTGAATAAAAAATACCGATAATTTAAGCGACCAAAAATATATTACCATTTAATAATGGTATGTAAAGTGGTCTTCCAAATTACCGACCAAATCACGATCATTTAGAGACCAAAAAGAAGTTTTGAAAAAAATAAGGTGCTGTTTGGTTTGATATTTTTCCGTTTTCATTTTTATGTTTTCTGCATTTTCCTAGAAAAGCCGTTTGGGTGCTTGTTTTCATTTTTTATTTTTGAGAAAACACGGGCTTGTTTTTAAGAAAATGAGAGAACGATAAAAAGTCGTTCTCTCCCTTTGCCAGAGAACGCTCCAGCCCTCATTCTCCATCTGATTTAGTGTGCAATTCCTTTCTCGGGTCTGTGGCTGTGGGTCTGCTCGGCTCTCTTCTTGCTTCTGCTTGTCTCCAGTTGCTTGCGTAATGTTATTGAGCGAAGTATTGGGGTACTAAAAGCAAGATTTCCAATTATGAAGCACATGCCTAGCTATCCATTGCGGAGGCAACGTCTAATTCCTACAGCTTGTTGCACTTTACACAACTTTATTTGACGTCATCACGTATTAGATACATTATTCATGGAGTACAGTACAGAACAAATGCTGATGCGCAATGATGAAGTGGATGGTGCAAAGTAGGACCCAATTGCAGTAGATGCAAACCAAACAACACAAATGGGACAAATTCGTGATGGCATAGCAGAACAAATGTGGAATGATTTTGATCATAATTATACATAAACTCTTTTGATTTTTATTTTGTTCAAAATTATGCATGACATCTTTTGTCAATCATTTTGTTTAAAATCATGCATAAACTCTTTTGTGAATGATTTTGTTCAAAATCATGTTTAAACTCTTTTGTGAATGATCTTGTTCAGTTATGTATTATTTTTTAAAATTTAATTTAACATATAAAAAATATATTTTATATTATACATACCAAATGCATTTTTCTGTTTTCATTTTCAGCAAAACATTTTCCAACATATATACAAAATACATTCTCTGTTTTTCGAAAAATAGTTTGAAAACTAGAAAATGACTTCCAGCAAATGAAAAACAGAAAATAGAATATCTTTTCCAAACAAAACGTCACCTAAATATTTCCATCCAAATTTTTGACTAAAGTCCAACTATATTTACCGACCAACTATTTTTGGTCGGAAATTGGTTTGTAAATTTAAGAGGGAATTAGCGAATAAAAATTACCGACAATTTATCGACCATTTAACGAGTAAAAATATATTGCAATGAAAATGGTCGATAAAGTTGTTTTCTAAAATATTTATATCATCGTAATTACCGACCAATTTATTAACCTAATATATAGGTTGATAATTACTGACCAATTCACGACCATTTAGAGACCAAAAATGGGTCTCGAAAAAAAAAATATTTCCGCCCAAATTTCTGACCAAAGACCGACCATATTTACCAACCAAATATTTTTAGTCGGAAATTAGTCTGTAAATGAGGAGGGAATTAGCGAAAAAAAAAATTCCAACAAATTACTGATCATTTATTGACTAAAAATATATTACCATGAAAAATGATCGGTAAAGTGTCTTTCCAAAATTTTTATAACTTATTAATTAACTACCATTTACTGACCAAAATTTTGGTCGGTAATTCCTAGGTTTAATTTTTTGATTTAAAAAAAATTTGCTAAGTCATTAAGACTTAGCAAACTTCCCCTCTTTCATTTTTCGAAGTAGAGGTAATAGCGATACGCGATTGCAAGGGATAAACCAAGATTATTTTATCTCTTCTTCTAAATCCAGGTAAGTTTTTCATTGTTCTTCTCCTTTAAGTTTGCTATATACATATCTCTATCTTCTTCTTCCGAAACTAAGAACAATTTCGAACATCCTGTTTGGCTATTCCAAGGGTTCCGAGTTGCTGTGTTGAATTGTGGCTTAACAAACGTATTTCTTGAAGGTTACCCTTTCACATGGGAAAGAGGTAAAGGGACACCAACATGGGTAGAGGTAAAGTTAGACCATTGTTTGGCTTCAGATACTTGGTTGAATCTAATAACTGTAGGTAAAGCTTCCTATTTTGATTGCCCCTGTATGTGATCACTCGCCAATCCTCTTACATAGAGATGGGTCGATTTCCAAAAAAAGAATATTTCAATCTTTCCAGTTTGAGAACAGTTGGTTGTTTGAACCAAAATTACATCAAATAGTTTCATAGGATTGGTTTGAATCGTCAGGTGCAACCTTGAGCAAATTGAACTCATGTGCCGCTTATTTGTTCATTTGGAAATAAAAATTAGCTCTCAGACTCGGAAAAGAATATTGATAATTGCAAAAAAGAGAGAGAATTTGTCTGGTTTAAAACTGACGAGGCATCTATTAGTCATTTCAAAGAGCTGAAAGCCCAGCTGACTCATAGATTGGACCAAGAAGCTACATACTAGAGGCAAAGATCAAAATTTTTTAGCTCAAAGAAGGTTATTCCAACACCTACTTCTTTAATGGAATTGCTTCAGCTCGAAAAAAGATAAATGAGATTACTGGTTTGATCTCCAATAAGAAAGATTGGGTCCGGGTGTATGAGGACATTCAATGAGTAGCAGCTAACTATTTTCATTATCTAAATTATAATAGTCCATGTAAGTATGATGAAGTTTTTGATTGTTTTGAAGCTTACTAATCAATAATGTGCTATTTATTATTTTTAACAGATATGGCATGTGGACAAGGTAGAGGCAGCACGTTGCAAGGTCATACCAATTCTGGTATAGGCAGCAAGGCCTCAGGTATGCTCGATCCTAGTAGAGAGTCAAGGGTGGATGAGATGCCACAACAGACAAAGCAGGTTGTAAATATACCGTAGCGGCAGCATCAACAGACTGATCCACATAATGGTCCTGAGATTTTGATGAATGAACTAGATAGGTGGGAGGGAGAAGAGGGAGAGGATGGAGATGTTGGAGAGTCTTCCTCAAAGCACCCTATAGACGAGACTATTCCTATGGCTCAGTTTGATCTGATAATTTATAATCCATAAGATATAAAACTTAACTAATGATTTATCAATTTCTTAATTTATTTCTTACTTGCTATTAAATTTTGGGTTACGGGCCGAAGTTAGAGCCCTCTGGTTCCATTTCTAGGGTTCCAAGGACAATTTTCAGGAAGTCCTTTAAACCTCATGGACATAATTGGAAGTCACTGACACATAAATACTAATTATTTATTTGGAGAGAATTTAAGGTACATATTACTACCTACCATTTTATATATCTTTTATTTATTCCTTTGTTCACTGATTAAAAATATTTTAATTATAAATGCAAAATGTTTACAGGTGGACACATCCAAAGGAGGTGGTCAAAAGTGTGTTCTATAAGCATGCTGCCAGTCGGTATAAAGACACCCCGTACGAGATCAAAGATAAATGGTTGAAGAAGAAAGAACAAGATTTGAGTGTCCCGGATGATGTTTTCATGGAGTGACGGAGATAATAGGAAATCCTGATTATAGGAAGTGGTGTGATAAATAGAGTGGCAATCATCACTCAGAGCGGGCTGGGAAGGGTTGTGACATGTCTAGAAACAATTGTGGATCTCGCTCTATGTGTGAGCACGAGCATTGGTATTATTTCTAATTTATACATTTTATGTTTATTACTTTGTGAATTGTGTTCAATTATTCCTAATTTTTATTTGTCATATGGAATTTTTTTCAAAAGAATTAATGTATGTATTGTGTGTAATTAAAGACACACGAGGAGGGTAAGAAGTCTAGTGCTCCTCACTTATTCATATTCATGCACACGAAGGCTCATGATGATCAGACTTTTGTTGATCAGAGATCTCATGTAGCAAATGTAAGTTTCATTTAAAAAAAATAACTTTTCTCTTGTTTTTTGAATATAATTTTAAATACTTATCGTACATGTTTATTAGGCAAGATAAGAGGAAATGCTAGCTACTGTGACTCAAGCGTATTCCCAATCTACTTCAGGTTCATGTGATGATGCAACATATAGTTCTCATTCATCAGCTCCACCATTTGATGCGAATCAAATTTGGTATGCGGCTTTTGATGGCAAGGAGAAGTGTCCATCTATGGCATCGGTTCGTCGACATCATCATTCTACTCGCATAGATGACCATATTACGAAGCAGCATTTTTAGCACTAGTCTCGAATTTGTTCTTGACGATAGATGAATTTCAGGATGCGATGCAAAATACGATACAGTATCAGTTGGCCGATACCGAGCGACACATGATCAACTATGAGGATGATAGGGATGAGTTGCATCTGCATTTTGAATGACTTACAAAGAAGTTTTAGGAAGGTGGACTACAGTTCAACCCTGATGATCTACCTCAGATTGTTCAGCATAATTCTAGCTACAACATCTACACCATCACCTACAGTAGCACTTGCAACAACCGCATCAGGGCTAGTAGTAGCAGACAGCTCTATCCTAGTACCCGACATCTCACCATGCAGACCAGATACATCTCAGCATAACGATTATGAAACTAGGTTGGATGATTGAGTGTATTACACACATTTTTTTTCATGCCTTAAACTTTGAATTTAGAATTCATTTTTTTATTATATCTTGATGTATTTACTATAAATATACAATATATATAGATGTTTGCTGGTTTAAATTGTACTTTTCTTTTGTTTTGTAATATATATATATATATATATATATATATATATATATTTCAAAAGCTAGAATTTAAATCAAAACGGAAAAAAAATATTTAAAAAATAATTTATCGACAAATTTCCAACCAAAAACCGACCACAATATTTTAATATAAATGATTGGTAAATAGTCACCAAATAGTCGCTAATACTTTTGGAGACCAATTACTGATCAATGATTTTAAAAGATTTTGGTTGGTTTTTTGGTCGTAATTTTGTTAGTTATTATCGATTATTTTGTGATCATTTACCGACCTATTACTTTTGGTCAGAAATTGGTTGGAATATATTCGGTAATTGTTTGTTTAGTAAATGGTCTCCAAATGGTCATTAATTACCGACCATTTGGAAACCATTTACCAATCGTATTCTTTTAGTCGCAAAATTGTTGGAATATAGTCGGTAATTATTTGTCAGTATATGGTTTGTAAATGGCCGGTAATCTACTGACCGACATATTTTTTTGTCGGCAAAAAATTTATCGATGGGTAAAATTGCAACTAAATTATTTGGTCGGTAAATGGTCACTATTTAGTTTTCCGACCAATAAACACAGAATTACCGACCAAATAATTGGTCGGTAATTCGGTGAATTTTAATAGTGATAGTGGATATTATGTGAATATTATCTGATAAATAATATGTATATGTACTTATTTGGTTGTATATCATATAGTTTATGTATGTAATTGTATATTTTATACAGCATACAAAAACTACACAAATATAATTTATTTATGTTGCAGACAATAGAAATATCCTATACTCTAAGAAAAATCCCAATTAGCTAGGGAATTTTAGCTAGGGATCAATCCCTAGCTAAATTGCAAATGATTAGTTAGGGAATAGCAATGGATTGATGATTTTTTTATGAAAAAAAAAATAGCAATGGATTATCGACGGATTAGCAAGGGAAAATTATTTGAAAATTCTGCTAAAGAAAAACAAGGGATATAGCGATGGATTAGAGACGAAAAATTTTCATAAATTCTGCTCGAAAAAAAAGCGGAAATTTTAGCGACGGAATTAGCAACGGATTAGCGATGGAAAATTTTCGTAACTTCCACTTAAGAAAAGCGGGGATTTTAGCGACGAATTTAGCGACGGAATATCCCTTGCTAATAAAACCCTTGATTTAGCGATGGATTTCGCGACATAATATCCTTTGCTAATAAAATCATTGATTTAGTGACGGATTTAACGACAGATTTTCCGTTGCTAATAAAATCATGGATTTTCACTTAAAGTCGGCCATCCTTCTCATATATATTCAGGTTTTTTTTGTCTTTTTAATTTTTTCAATAGCGTTGATTTGGTAGGAAATTGATGCCGACGCACGCCATGGTGCAAATTGGATGTGCATTATTCGGATCACTTGGAGTGCTGTATAATGGTGTGTTGTTTATAAATTTGAGTATCTCATTGTTCGCTTTGGTCACCATTGAGAGTAGCAATCAAAGCCTTGGTCGTACATTTGTCATTCTCTTGTTTTGTTCCGTATTGCTAGATGTTTTCTGGTTCATCCTATTCTCACATGAAATTTGGTAATCTTTGCTTTCATTTTTCTCAGTGATAGTTACCAGGCTTTAATTCCTCAACGATCTTTTGCAAAATTTTTTTGCAACTCCATCAATTCATGCATTGTGGTTTATGTAGTCACCTTACATGAATAAAATAGCAGTGATAATTATCTTTAAGTCATTATTAGTTAATTTTGCGAATAAACAAAGATACTTTCTAATGTTTGGCAGGCTTAAGGAGTAAATACTTTCTAACCTTTGTTTGGTGATTGCATACTCATTGTTTTTTTTTATTTTTTGAAAGAAAAATCTCAAAAAATATATCACATTTTTGATACTATCTTATAATTGAGAAATATATTCTTTTCACTATATTTCTAATTTTTTCAATATTTTTCAATATTTTTCAATATTTTTCAATATTTTGCTTTAAGATATGCCTTGTGGGCTTCCTAAGAATGGATTACAAGTCATTCTAAAAATTAAATTATATTTTCATTATTTAGCCAAATAATTCACAAATAAAAGACTAAAAAAAATTTAAAATATAAGAAATGTGAAAGGGTATGAAGGAACAAACATCAATGTTATCATACTTTTATTATGACGACAATAATGTTGTTGACTATAGTTATATAGAAGGATCTAGACTTAAAAAGAAAAGAAAAGAAAAATTAAATATCTCTAACATGATTGTTGGGTCACGAGTCTTCAATTATCCTCTTAGTAGTGAAAGTAGATAGATATTCATTAAAAAATTTAGATCATGAGAAAGTCTATTGAATCATAGAAAAAAGGTGAGTCTTTTTTATAAAATCATTATGAAATTAGTGAATATAGTCTATAATAGTTTTTAAGTAGGCCAGGTAATATGATTGATAACAAGTATGTTTAAGAATGTTCATTACAACACGGGATATGAACCTCAAATTTTACTAGTTTGTTTTTTTTCTTTTCATGATTAAACAATGTCAAATTGACTATTTAATGTTTTTTCATGATGCTCATGCATATTTTCCAATTGGTGGATTATTATCTTCATCTATTAATCTTAAATCTAATAATTAAAAACTAGTAAAGTGATATATGAAAGTTGCTACAACTTAAGTCTTCTTATAAAGGGACGAAGAAGTAAATGCTCAAACACTTGTTAAATGAGATCATAAATTGTCTGCATGTGACAATTAACATTTCTTGATTATCAATGACTGATAACTATGATAATAAATAGTTAAGTTTTTATTGATTAGTCGATTAAAGGCTAATCGAAGTCAATCTGAATTGGTAATAACAACTAATTACTACTGAGTAATCATATAGGATTTATAGTGAAAACTTATCTGCTGATAAGTATTAACATCATTATTTGGTCAATCATTCGAGAAATTTCTCAAAAATATATTGACTTGACTTCAAATATTTATATTATTTTAGAAAAAGACGACCATAAGATAAGTTCACTCTTAATATTAAGTTGATCATTTGTAATAATTACTACCACAAATAGCATAATGTTGTTGAGATACTATAATTTTGATTTGATATTTTTTTGAATTATTATATTTTAATACAAAAAGATACAAGAAATCAATTAAGCTTACTATGCTTTAATATGAATGAAAAAAAAATTAATAAAAGTTGTGTATAAAATAATATGAATGAAAAAACTTAATTAAACTATTCATGTTATATATATATATATTCATATAGTCTAATTGCGTTAATATATAAACAATTGTCTGACCTAATATCCAAAAAAATTATACTCAAACTTGGACCAACCTAGATCATGCCAGGCCATTGAGATGGTTCATATACATATATTTTAAGTCTCTGTTGCTTGGCCTGACCCGATCTTGCTCCATTGTAGTAAGGCAAAATTATTTTTAATAAAATTTTATCGCGCTTATCATAACCATTTATTTTTTTTCTTGGTGACAAACCTAATCAATAACTACCATGCAGGGCCCCATTTTAGGGACATGGATTTAGTTGGCTTTGTTTGCCTATAGTTTTGAGTAGGTATGACTTGACTTGATTATTTTATCCTAGATGACTTTAATTATTAGATCATTATAGATTAAATTACAAAACTCGTTGATTTAAAGACTTTGTAGAGTAATAGCTTATAATAATATTTTGCATTTTATCTTTATTATTGATTTATATAATCTTAGTGTTTTTTATTGGTACATTTTTATAAAATAAAAAAGAATTATTTTTTTTATATTATAGAGATCTACTATTGAATATGTAGAAATCAAAGAGAAGAAGAATATTCATGATACTTAATATGAAAAATACATATAAACATTACTCTTATATAATAGATAAATGCTACTAACGCAATCTATATGTTGTGAGTTTTCATCAACATAACATAACATAACAAAAAAATAATAATGTAATAAGCTAAAATAGAGGCTGGAAAATAGGTCATACCAGGCCAACATGATCTATTTTTTTGAGGTTCAACTAGACCACAATGTGGTGTCGAGCACATCATGCTTTTTAGCATGGGACATGTCATGTTGGCCCGACAACAAACAAAGGTGTCTGGCATGGCTCATTGTCCTGGGGCAGAATGGGACTCGTTAGATTGGTTTTGGCTTAGGTTAAAAATTAACATGTGGCTAACTCATGCTAGCTTGGGCTTGTTTTGACTGGGATCTATTCTCTCACCTCTTGGCTACTTCCTATATCTATATATATTTATTTGAGAAAAAAAAATAAAAATAATATTATAAACAATTTATAATTTATAAAATTTAAACCACACCATATATGATTATCAATGTAAAAAAGTATATTAAAAATATATATTAGTCTAAAAATGTAAATATAAATGCTTATAAAAAATACAATAAAAAGATTATAAAATAAAATATATGATAGGGTAGAGTTAGTGTTATAATATCACTTGGTTTGGTTTAAATTATCACATCTATAAGTTTTGGTTTCATTATTTTTATATATGTTTTTAGATTTTATCTTAAAGACTCATTCATGCTTTCTCCTAATTATTTAAGCATGATAAAGATTCAATAATATTTGATTATGACCCGGTCTTTCTATCTAAAATTATATTCATAATAAAAAACTATGATGTTATACTAGATATCTGAGGAGTTAGTATATCATATTCAAATATCATCTAAGATAACAGGAAAAAAGTGTATTTGTATAATTTTTACCTATTCAATTTATTAATTTTTTTTTGTTATTATTAGATAAGATGAAATAGTAACTAATATTCAAATATCTTGATAACTTATTCCTATTTAGATGACTTTTTTTATCATTTGTCTTTAGCTAACTGAATGAAAAAATTAATCTTCAAATATGATATTGATCTCCATACTCAGATAATCACTAAAAATATCATATTTATTTTTATAATATTTAAATAAATTATATAATTATTCTTAAATTTTATTTTAAAGTTCTTATAGTCAATTTATGAAAATTGATATAAATTTGATAATAGTATTATTCTTTTGATCTTAATCCTATGATTTATATAAGCAATTAAGTAGTAAAGAAATAAAATAAAAGTTTAATATTTAAAATATTTTTTTATTTTAATTGTCTTCAAAACTGAATATTTTTTATATTTGTTAAATATATTATTTATATTGCATATATACCCAAGTATAATGTATAAGTATTTGTATATGAATTCATATTCATCATATTATATAAGAATATTATAAATTTTAGAGTGCAAAATCTCATGTCTAGTATGAGTCATTGATTATTATTTTATTAATTTTTTTTCTTAACATAGTCAGATATTTTATAATGATAATTAACACATAATTATATAATTAGATATGTATGATTTCAATGATATTTGATATCTAGTTGAAATTTCTTCTTTTTAAGCCTATAAACTTAAATAGTCTATTAACATTTATATTTTATTATATATTTTAATATATTTTGTATATGTTTTAATGTGTGAGATTATTTTTTATGTTGTCTTATACTATTAAATTTATTATATGATACATATCTCAAACATGAAAAATCTCACACTACAAGAAAATATCGATTAGCTAGGGAATTGTCCCTAGTTAAATGTGATATTTCTTGTAGTGGATGTGCCTTTGTCTTATCCTTTATTATGTCATACTATTGTTGGGAGCTTAACATATCTTACTATTACTCATCTTGATATTGTTCATATTGTTCATGTAGTTGATTTTTTGCTTTCTCCTTAAGAAATAATTATCTATTTTTCTATCTTCAATTAAAGCAAAGAATTATGCTACGATATTTACTACCATAGAAATTATGTGTGATTATGTTAGTTAGTTGCATATATGAGAGTAGTGCTTTCTCACTCCATTTTTATATATTGTGATTACAAGAGTGTTATTTAAAATATTCATAAATTAGTCATTAATGAATGAATCACGCACATTAAAATTGATTATCACATTACACATTATCATCTCAAGTATGACACCATCACTTTGTTTTTTTTTTGTTTTTTTTCTTCCTTATAGCTTGTAGACTTCTTTATTAAGTTGTGTTAAATTTTCATTGTCGTTTTCTAGTTGACAAACTATCAATGATTATAATTGGTGCATCATGAGTTTGAGGGGATGCTAAATAACTACACACACACACACACACACACACACACATAGTTATTTGTTAAATATGGACCTAGTATTTGAAGAATTAGTCTTCTTGGTGGTTAATCTAATTAATATATTGTATTTAGAAAGTTGAATTACTCCACTTGTATAGTATACATGAATAGATGATTATGTGTAATTAATAAAATCAAAAAAATAAATCATTATGTTCAATTTTCAGTTTTTTCACACAAATCACTTATGTTGCTAGGTTGACACAGGTTTGTATGTTTTCCCTCCTTAAATTTCCCCATAGTACCCATCAGTGGAGTGCCAACACCAGTCGAAGTGTATTAATGGACAGGCGACAGGCTAGTGATGATGGCGGCCACTTTTGGAGTGGTCCAGCAACCTGGGCCAAGGAGAGCCAGCCGAAGGCTGGTACAATCGACACTGGTCTCCCATAAATCCACTGTATCAAAATCAAATTATGACAACGATGTTAGAAGTGATGATAGTTACATCAAGGCTGATGCCGAAGATGAGGACTACCTTGGAAGCCTATTCAGTAAGGGAAGATCCCGCAAGAGACTGTCTGCTCCTCAATCTAAAGCCTCTAAAATTGTTCATTCATTATCATATGATTTTCGCTTGGGTTTTGCACGTATTTCAACAAAAAAGATCTTGTTGCTCCATAATATTTAAGCTTTCATGTCTGGAACAATGCAGTTGTTAATGGAAAATTGCAGCAGCTTTGTTTTTTTGACCCATAACACCTAAACATAATTTGTTATATGGGACCTATGACTGTGATAGCTAGTTGTTTTATCAACTTCTACTTAATTATAAAAGGCCATTAAGTAATTCACTTTCTTTACTAGTTTTCAATTATCAATAGTATTCTTGGATTTGTTCTTTTATCCAACAGCTGAAGTGATCACCAGTAGCAAATATAACTCATAAAAAGAATTTGACAAGCAATGACATAATAGATGATCAGTTGGTGTATAACTTGGGCGCATCACCAAGAATTACCAATCTAAGGCTAGAAGAGAAACTCATGGCTGAGGTTTGAATGCTTATTTTATATTGTCCTAAAATACACACACATAAAAACGTCATCCATGTGCTTTATGTGTATATTCTAGCAAATATTGTGTGCTCAAGGAATACATTTTTTAATTTTTTTATAAATAATCCTTGCAATTTATAGAGTAATGATAAATGTGCCAAGGATTCAAAATTTTCTGGCACATCGGATATATATGAGCACATGTCTTTTAGAATACATAATTATTTTATTAGTTTGAAAAAAATCTTCATGTTTCAAATATTAATTATAAAAGTTTGAAGTATGGAGTTGTACGAAAGATCACAAAATAAATCAATATGATACAACATATCAAATACATTATTATCAGATAAGTGTAATTTAAATGGTATCTTATATTTATTTGAATTTTTTTATTTTTTAGATTCACAGATAAATATAGATTATCTTAATGAGAGATTATATTGTCATAGATAAGATATGTAGTTGATATATGTACTTTGAGTTGATCCTTTGACTTATATTGTAATGGATATTTTGATTGAATAAAATATTAGATTTATGTTTGATCTGATTTATTTAGCTAACTCTCACATATTAGAAAATCATATGTAATATTAATTATCTGATTATTATAATATCAGATATAATTATTATAATAAGCATAATTAATAATTATTTAGATTTTTTATTATAGATTCAGATAGATGTAGCTTATCATATACTGAAGGATGAGATGAAATTTTTAGGCCCTAGATATCTTTTATGGATCAATGCTTTTACAATTATTTGAGCATTCATATTTAAGTTAGGATTTTATATATTTGAAAAATAATAAATAAATAATTATTTTGAGATTTAATATAGATACATAATTAAATCTGATGATAATGATCATAAGTGAGATATTTTAGATTAATTATTTATTTGAAGAGATTGAATATTATTTTGTTTTTCTTTTTATTTTATATTATAATAATTAGATAATGATATATAATATTAATTTTGAGGTTTCAAGAGCAAATAAAGTATATAAAATGAATTATTTTTTTTTTCAAAAAAATAAGATTTAAGATTATATTATGTGTATAATTTATGTTTATATAATAAATTAACTAGTGAATATTTTCATGAAGGTATTGAATAAATCTCAACAATTTTTTTAAAATTTGATATCATGAGTATTTGTTCATCAATTTGTAGTGGATATTATATTTTGTTATTTATTTTGATAAATAATTTTATTAAGAATTTCTCAAGTGATTATTCTTAGGTGTATAATGATAAATAATATTATTAAGAAAATTTCATGATAATGATATATAATAATTATTTTGATATTTCACTAGCAAATAAAATATATAGAAAATGAATTAATTTTTTTTCCAAAAAAAAAGATCTAAAATAATATTATGTGTATATTTTATGTTTATATAATAAAATAACAAGTGAATATATTCACAAAAGACTTGAATAAATTTTAATTTATTTTTTTTTAAATTGATATCATAAATATTTAAACATCAATTTGAGGATGTTGCATTTTATTTTTGTTTATGTTTTTTTATACTTTATATATGAGTTGTCAACATGTGAGCAGACACAATCCAAGTTGAGATTTTATATACTCATTATACATATTTTATTATTTTTTGAGTTATTTTTTTTTCTAATTCATATAATTTTGAGTATAACATCTTATCCTCAAAAGAGGTTGTCTCGTAAGTATTGATCATGCGACCATTTAAATGCTAATATTGGTTTTCATAATAACTTTGAAGTTAAATTTGTTTATGAGAGAATAATATATTAAGATGAATAATCACTTGAAAATTTTGTGTATTACATAGTCTCTTCAAACACAGTCTCTACAAAGTTATTGGGTAAATCTGTTGAGATATTTATCTCTTTTTATATATCTTGTTAAAGCAAGAGTCTTATGTACTTGGGTGTGAATGTGATCTCCATATCTATCTTATCGTATCTAAATATTTGGAAGCATTTAAAATATGAAGGTTAGATAAGAAAAGAAATTGTACTAGTATATTATCTTGACATTCTTACCTCAAAAGATTGAAGAGATCGTGCATGATAAATCTTGAATTCGAGATTTACTATTCTTAGAGTTTGGACAAATTTTTGTCATCGCATAAAGATATGATAATCCATTATTTGAATAAGTCATGAAGTTGAAGACCAAATGGAAGAACATAGTAATCCATTATTTGAATTCCACAAGAATTTGAAAATTGGATTTTAAAATATATCAATTATAATTGGTAGTTACTTATAAATTACTATGAACTTTTAAGAAATCTTTCATTTATAAAGATTTTCTGATAAATGTGTAAAATAAGTGTTTTAAATCTTTATGTCTAAGTAAATTCCATGCTAATTCATAAGATTTTTAAATCTAGAATAAGATTATTAATCTCACTTTGTTTTAATATCATCAAATCATATCCCCCTTCAATTATTAATCTCTTCATTCAACATCTTTCAAATGATATCAATTCTCACCTGCTTTATACACTACAAACTCTTCATAAGGAAGAATCTTTGGATAATTTGAATGCTAGAGTGGATCAATAGATACAGGTGAAACTATTTTTTTGGTTTTTTATTGCATCCTTCCTAGTGTTTTGTTCAAAACGAACCCATTACCATGCATTAAATTGTTGCCAAATTCAAATCGATATTAAAAGTGTAGGAGGACATGAATGCTTTTGGCAATATTTTGAACACAATTTCATGAATTCAGAAGACCAACGGATCAAACTATGATGTTCTTGGGACCAAGTAATGTGCACCAACAAGTATGAACTACGAACCCATTTTTTTAAAGAATTTACTTGTTTCTAAATTGCTACATTTTTATCATTAAAAAAAAACCTAATCAATTGCCTATGTAATACATGTTTATCATCTAGTTAATAAGAATCTTAATGTTTTTTAAGTTGATAATTGGTTTGTGTATCATTTGTTGTGTCTATTCAATTGTTGGCATCATCTTGTTTTGCTAGGTTTGAGTTTTTGAATTCTTTTGGTTATAGGGCACATTGATTAGATATTCAAAGTCACTCAAAGACCAATGTGTAGTTTAAGAAATCATCTCTTAAATGCAATATATATTTTAGTTAGAATTTGTTTAGTGGCATTTTTCTATTCTATGATTGTTACTTTATTTGCAAATCAGTGCTGTCTCGACAAGAAAGACATTAACTCTCATGAGTTGGCAATTGCAAATCCACTCTCTAAAACTCATTACAAGTACTTGTCATAAGCGATGGAAGATTATATTTTCAAATCCCTTGTACATTTGCGAATCCACTCTTTATTATTATTAAAATGTTTGAATTGCTTTACACTTGCATTAAACATGTGGCAGGTTGATATTTTAACATAGTTATACATGTCCATCTGCGCATATAAGCTTGGTTAAGGATCATAGAAAGTAGAGAAAAAATGCACAAGGAACTGATGTGGGCTTGTGTGATTTTATGATTGATTGTATTGAATGGCTGTATTTTTGCTTGATTATATTAGAAATGTGTTTTAATGAAAGTGATGTGATATAATTATAACATAACAGGCTCGATGAGATTTCTTTACTCAGTGTGATAAAGCTTTTCATCTCTCTGCCCGATCATGCTGTTCTATCTTACAGGAGGCCCAAGCTGCTGGTTGTCGGATACTCTTTTAAAATTTAACACTGGCAATTATTTGACATGTGAATATTTGATTGTAATTTGTGCAAGTGTAATTATCCTAGTAAATTTTGATCATAACATACTTGAATTATCTTTTTGTTATTGAAATATTTTTTAATATTTAATGTTGTGTATGTTGTTGATCTCTCCATTTATTTTTTTTTCAGCTTTTGGATAATTTAGCTAGTGAAAATTTAAAAGTGAATTGGAGGAACTCATTTTGCTTGAATTTGATTACTTATACTTCATTCACCATTACTGTTGCAATATGCAGGCTTGTTTTTCTATTCCCTCATTACTCATATTGCTTGTATGTGTCCCTTCTAGATTTTGTTATCGAATTTGTGTACGTGACAAGTGGTGGAGAAAGAATGTGAATTAGCCAATATGGTGGGAAGATGGGCGAATTAGATTCTTACGAGATTGAAGGAGGAGAAACAATGGGCGAAACACCCCAAAATCTGACCAAGTTTTAGTTCTCATGTGTAAGCAACCTCGCTCTCCCAAATAGAGCAATTGTGCCGTAATATTCCTCTCCCACAAAAAACAATTATTATTATGTTTTTTTTCATTCCATGTCTTGTTCAACCATCAACGTAGTGCTTGAGAACGCCTGTAGTGAATAGGGAGCCAAGATGGTAGCCATGGATAGCTTTAGCAAAAATGCCAGGGAATTACTTGGCTGCCTCGCTCTCATTTATATAGGTCTCTCACTCTCTCTCACTCGCTCTCTCAGTTCATTTCTTCCGAACCAGTATCGACCAACTAGGTTTTTGGCCACATGACTCATCAAGCTTCAATCACGACAGAACTGATTGAGATTATATTTGGAGCTTCTGCACTAAATCATTAAATGCTTCTTTACAAACAAATGGTTTTTTATAGTGTTTCCTTGATCAAAATTATATCAAAAAAATAATTCTGATTTTCGAAGCACTACATTGCGGGATCAAAGTGGGAATCGAGAGTCAAGCGGGTGAGTTCATGCAAGCTTCTTGCGCGCTTCACCTTCGTTAATGTATTATATTCTCTAAAAAATTGAATGCGAACAGTACATGCATTACATTTACATTCATTTTATAGCAGGCACAAAAACTCACACAATAGAAGTTGGCTTGCCAGAGCAACAACAACAAAACCTCCAGCAAGTTGCTGCCATTGAGAAGCTCAACCAGGCAATACTGCAGCAACTCAACTTGGAGGAAGTGAAGTCTAGAACCATCAGCCTTTACAAAGCAATCAGTCACATTCTAGAAGACTTCGATGCTTACTCGCGATCAAAAACAATTTTTTCTCAACCTAATAGTACATCTTTAATGCATATTCAGATGCAAAAACACCATCTCCAAGAAAAAAAATACTGGATGATTGGAGTGGGTGTTGTATGTTTAAAGATGCAATTGAAATACATACTGCAACCATGAATAACTAAAATTTCGAAGAAAAAATGTTTTAGAATTGACTATTACTAATTGTAGCAATTGTCCGAGGACTAAAGACAATAGGTATAACTCTAAGATGAGTCCATTTTAGTTGTTTTCTCTATTTGTGCACAAAGCTGGCTCAACGCAGATGTCTGGTTCAATATGGAAATGGCTTCTGCACAAACAGGATTATCCAGATTTAAAACTGTCTTATGGCCATAGCGGATAGCTGGAGGTTATGTTCTTCCACACATTAAATAACTTGAGAAGTGTATGTATATGTTCACTAATTCAATCTTAAGCTTCAGTGTTACCTTTTTTTTTCTTGTAGGAAAAAACTATTGAGAGCAATTGATGTGCACCTTGCTGAAGTGAAACAAGATCTATTCTTTGATTGTGAAAATGCATCATCTGCTAGTTTCAACTTGAAAACTAAATCAAAGCTACGGCTCTTCTTAGATCAAGTTGGTGCTCCTTGATTGTAATAAGCTTCCTTGGCAATGAACTAAAATGTGCATGTCAGTCCTTACTTTTTCTTAAGACTTATGGGGAAAATGTTATTACTATGTCATTTTATACTGCATGTAACTTTCTTTAATCAAAATAGGGTCAATCATCCATTTGCAGCATGACAACTAGAGAATGGCTTCATAGCCTTCTGAATATTTTTCCCATTACAGAAAAAATATTATGGCAGTGGGGCAGCAATGGCAGCGGTAGCAGCCATTGCAGTGGCAGCGACGACAGCAGCGGCGACGGCATCGATGACAGCGGCAGCAGTATCGACAGTAGTCGTAACGATAGTGGCAGCAGTGGCAGTGGCATCAGTGGCAACGACATCGAGAGCAAGTAGGAATGACAACATATGTGGTATATACGTACGTATATAGTCAATATATACGTACGTATAATTCCACAGTATTTTATGTACATATATATTGAGTATATATGTACTCAGTATATATGTACGCATAATACTGCAATTTATGTGTACAAATACTATAGTAATATATGTACGAGTGAAATTCTAGTATATATGTACATATTTATTGCAGTAATATATATTTATCAAAACATAGTTTTTTTTAATTTATTTTGATTTGATTTAGTTGTTTAAATTTCTTACAGATATGGTACCGCATTGTTTTCCATAAGAAGCTTGTATAAGTGAAGGGATTTTTCAACAGACATGAAGCACCGTGACTCGGACAGCTTTTTCGTAGTGAAAAGTTGATGATCGAAGGAGCAGAGGGAGAGAAACCAACGTCAATGCATTGATAGATTATACTTTATACACAATCGACAGATATATTGATTAATAAGATGTAATATAATTTTTGTTATATTTTTGTTTAGTTATTTAAAATATTGTTAGAATAAGTTATTAAAAGAATTTTTTTTGTTGAATTTAAAATTTTCACTTATAGTTTCTGTTTTTATTAAATTAAATATAAAAATATTAAATTATTTAATTAAATTTTAGTTTAAGCTGTATGACAATCAACTTTAATTTGTGTTTGTTCATGTCTATAATAACTGTTTTTATATATCTGTGAAAATATTTTTGTATCTCCGAATTTTTTGGGTGGAGTTTTAGCCTATTATAGGTATGTAAAAACTTATTATCAGCAGCAGTAGCAGCGATGGAAGTGATGGCAGTGATGGTGGCGGAAGTGGCAGTGGCGGTAGTGGTTGCATCAGTGGTAGCAGTGGGGGCTGTAGTGGCGGCAGCAGTAGCGGCGGGACCAGTAGCGGTGGCATTTGAGGCAGCGGCAACACTAGAAGCAGCGGTGATAGCCGTAGCTACACCGGAAGCAGCGGCAACACCAGAAGCAGCGGCAGCAGAGGCAGAGGTGGCAGCGGCAGTAGCGGCGACGGCGGCAGGGGTGGCGGTAGCACAGCTGCGACATGCAGTGGCAGCACCGGAAGTGGGGGCAGCGGTGGCAGTAGCGACGGCATCGGCGGTAGCAGAGGCAGTGGCGACAACGGCGACAGTGGCGACAGCGGTAGTGGTATTGGTAGCGACATTAGCAACAGCAGCAGCAGCTGGAGCGGCAGCTGGAGCAGCAGTAATAGCACCAAATGAGGTATATACTTACGAATAAAGTTTGTATATACATACATATAATACTGTAGTATTTTATGTACATATATACTGAGTATATTTATACTCAGTTTATATGTATACATAATAATTCTAATTTTATGTACATATACTGCAGTAATATATGTATGAGTGAAATGCTAGTATATATTTACATATATACTACAGAATTATATATGAATCAAAATATAACTTTTTTTTATTTGACCAAGTGGTTTGAATATCTTACAGATATGATATCGCATTGTTTCTCATACAAAAATTTTATAAGTGATGGGATTTTTCATTAGACATTACGTGATGTGACTCGGACAACTTTGTCGCAGTAGAAAAATGATCATCATAGGAGCAAAGGGAGAGAAAGCAACATCAATAAATGGATATATTATGCTTTATGCACTGTTGGTTGATACATTGATGAATAAGATAAAATTAAATTTTGTTATTTTTTTGTTTCAAATATGTAAAATATTAAATTAGAATAAGATATTAAATGATTTTATTTTTTGTTTATTATAAATTATTTATAGTTTCAATTTTTATTCAATTCGATATAAAAATATTAAATTTTTTAATTTAAAAATTTTAAAATAAATTAAATTCTGAAATTATTTTTGAAATTAAAATAGCTAGGGAAATCCCTTGCTAAATTAGCAAGGGAAAAATTCCTTGCTAATTTAGTTAGGGAAATATTAAAATTAGTGACTGATTTTACGCCGCTAAATTTATTTAGCTAGGGACTATATCCATCGCTAAAATTGATAGACCAGCACTTTAGCTAGGAAATAATCCGTCGTTATTTTCATTTAGCGATAGAAATTCTCATTTACCTTACTAATTTAGCTAGGAAATTTATCTTTTTTATCAATGAATTTTTCCATCGCTAAATTTTTAGCTAGGGACAATTTCCGTTGCTAAATTTTAGCAAGATGCAATTTAGATAAGGAACCGATCCGTCGGTAATCCGTTGCTATATTCTGTTTAGTGACGGAAAATGCCCATTTTGCTAGGGAATTGTCCCTAGCTAAATGAGATTTTTCTTGTAGGGCTATTCCATTTCTAAAAATGTTTCTAAATAGAAATGGATTCTTAGGTTTCTTTAATGATCCATCGCTCATTTAGAAATGAATTTATTTGGTTGCAGGTTATATAGTTTCTATATGTAATTGTATATTATATACATCATACATAATTTAGAAACGAATTATACATTTCTAATTTTTACATCACAGAATTAGTGATGGAATCCAATATTTCTTTGCCGTCACTAAATTCAATGACATATTTTTTCTGTCACTATTTATAAATTCGTCATTGCTTAATCCATTTCTAAATTTAGAGAGAATGATTATAGAAACGAAATTAATCCAATTCTAAATCCACCATTATTCAACCATAGCGACAGAATTAGAAACATAATAGAGCATTTCTGATTTTGTCTTTTTTGTAGTACACACACACATGTGTGTGTGTGTGTGTTGAGTCTATATAATTATTTATTTATCTAGATGCACAAATAATAGTTGTGCATGTGTGTGTGTGTGTGTATAAAAACATGTATGTATGTGTGTGTATACACACACACACACACACACATAAATATTTGTAGATATATAAATAAATAAATAAATAAATAAATATAAATATAAATATAAATATAAATATAAATATAAATATAAATAAATAAATAAATAAATAAATAAATAAATAAATAAATATATATATCTTAATCCTATGATAATTGATTTGTTGTGTGTGTTTAGGTGACAAAGAGGTAATTTGTATTATTGAAGACATAGGTTGAATCCCAATTTTATCAAATCCAATTTTTATACATTCTTTATAAAAACCAAAATGGTTTATGATTTAATAAACTGATTTTTAAATTGGAAAATATAATTTTTTTTAATATGTGACTTGTGAGGGGTAAAATTGGATTGTTGTATTCTAGTGCACAAAACTTAAATATTTTTAAGTTTGGTTTTTTTAATTATTTAAATTATAGTGCATCAAAACTTAAATTATTTTGGTTATGGTGTATAAAAACACAAATTTCCCAAAATTGAATATTTAATTATGGAAAAATTTGGTGTTTCAATTGTTGGAGATCACCCAAGATTTAGCCCAAAAAATAAGAATGAATTCGAAATTTTTCATTAGTTTAACAAAGGATTAATAATTTATTTTATGATTTTATATCTTTTTAAATTATCTAGTTAATTTTACCAAAACAAACCGGATTCCAAATATTTTGGATTTCATATACATATTTTGTCAATAATACACACATACACACATATACATACATAGATATGTGCGTGTGTGTGCGTGTGTGTATGCACACATAATACACGTGTATAAATTTTCTTAAGTATATACATTCTATTCTAAATATATATATTCTGTCCACAATCAAGTTATATATATATTTATTCTGAATTTATATAGTACCCAAAATAAATTGTATATTCAAACATCAATATGTATATATATTAAATTTATAAAATGCTCAAAATGGAATTATAAATTCAAACATCAATATATATATATATATATATATTGTGTGTGTGTGTGTGTGTGTATTCAAATACAAACAAAATAACACTCAATTATAGTCTAAATTACAATAAATTGTAAGTTCCACTTAACAAGTAAATTGGAATTTAACACGAGTATCCATTTATATTTTTTGGTATATTCTTGAGCACTTGGGCATTATACAAACACCTGCACAAACTCTCACATATCATCCACACAAACACCACACGAACATTGAATCATTCAGCATATCTTCATATACATAAAAAATTATTAGAAGAAAAGATTATCACAAATTGGGATAGCCTAATCTCCAAAACAAGATTGCTTCTCTATCCAAAAACATCACAAAAGGTTTTTGGGAGAAAACCTTGTGTGAGGTTTTTATAAATGCATTACATAACATGGGCAAGGGTGACAACTTCTCTTTTTCATGTGACTAAAACTAGACATCCCATGAACATGATGTATTTTAATTTGCTCTCACTACACCTCCGCACCATGGTGCTATGGCTGCCATGTCATAGCAGCCATGCCACACCATGGTACCCCTAGAAATCATGCTTGCATGGCCACCTTGTGAGCCACAAAAATGAGGTTGATATCCATGCAAATTGATAGCTCTTTTTCAAAAAGTATGCTCTATTTTTTTTTAGGAAAAGGAAGGGGTTATCTCCTCTCCTTTTTCCATAGTCATGCATTGCACTTCAATTTCAAAAAACAAGTGTCTAAATATAAAAAGTCTTAACCATTTATTAATTGTTTATAACACTCATATTAAATAAAATCACTCATATCTCATTGAAATTAATTAATATTAAAATAGAAACCAAAATATAATTAGTTAAAAAAAAAAAGACTCGCCTGCCCAACTTGGCCAGACTCGATAACACTTATATGCATGTATCAAAGTTATATATTGATGTGATTAGAAGTGTTTTCATTTAAGAATGATAGATATAAAATTTTTTACTCATCAGACACCGTCTCTCTAATTTTAAAAAGTATTTTTATCGAGCTTTATGCACTTGATAAAACCTCCATGTAATTATAAGTGTAAAGGATTGGGATTTTTTTTTTTGTTTTCTAATATTGTGTGTCATAATTAGAATACCTACTTAATAATTACATTGCACAATAAAAAATAGATTAAGCGAGTAGAGTACCATTTATTCTTTCTCTATCTCGTGGCCTCCTATTTTGTGGACAAAACTAGTAGTTGTATTAGATGAAAGTTTCATTCTTCCTCAATCCAAGATAGTAGTTGGTATTTTTTCTTCCAAAAAATTATAAGAAATAATGGCATCAAATTCTAACTTTGTGCAAACCTCTATCTCACATTGTAATGACCACCATGGCCATTAGAGCATACTAATGAAGATTTTTTATAATTAAATGAATAATAGGTGATTATTGAATTTTGAATTGTACAACCTTCAATAAAAGAAATATTGATAGATCATTGATCATATCATCTTAGAAACAATTCTTAATAAATGAACTTTCAAGTATATTTGTATTTCCATTAAGAAAAAAATATCAAGGCTCTTCTAGAGTGATACATGCACAACTTCAAGTCTTGATAAAAAATTTTGAGACCATAGATGATGGATGGGGACTATTCATACTGTCTAGGATAATGAAGATAAGAAAAAACATATGATTTCATGGTGAGAAGATAGAAAATACTTTGAAGTTGCAGAATGAAAATAGCAAGGAAAAGCTTCAATACAAAGCCATGACTTCACTCAGCACCATGAATTTTGAGTTAAATGATGAAAAGGGCAAAGGAAAGTTTAAAGTCAAAGCCACAACTATACTTATTATTGTGACTTTGGAGATCCATGATGAAACGGGACAAACTTTATAGAAGGAGTTGTGGTATACACTAAAGTTGTGGCATCTAATGATGAAAAAGCCCTAGGGGGCGTATAAATAAAGCAAGATTGAAGAAACAAACAAATAAAAAGAAGGTTAAATAGCATACTAAGAAGATAACATGGGCATTTGAGATCTTCAATAAAGAAAAAAAGATTTTGATAGTTTATATGAATATTAAAAGAAAAATTACTTGGAAAAAAGCTGAATAATTTTTTTTTGCATATGTGATATAATAAATACTTATATTCACCACATAAATAAATATACACATCCAATGACTCACAAGCATAGTTATGAAACACAAACCTCATGATGACTATCAATATTTCCACTTAAAGTTGCTCTACTAATTTTTAAATCCTATGACACTTAAACCTAATTGTAGCAAAAAAAACCTAGTTATAGCATTTCTTATAAATAAAAAAGAATCTGTCACATAGAGAGAAGCTATTGCTCTAGGATGAGTAATTATTTTTATATGTGAGTTTGTTTGATATTCAAACTATTAAATATTTTTATATATTTTGGTGGTTTATGATGATGTATAGGTTTTGGGATGAAAATATTATGGATTGATTTAATGACTTAGAGTTTTGGTCTTTGGAGAGTTTTGATTAATAATAGCGAAATCTATAAGTTTTAAAGGTATTTAGTAGAGAGGGTAAAATAAAAGTCATAAATAGTTTCAATATCAATTTTTGGCCGAAACTCTATCAAATTAGTCAAGGAAATCCTTGTATGCCATGACCCTACCAACTCATTAGTGCAATCCTTTAACTATACAACATATTTTTTGTTTGAATTTTTTATCTATGTATATATAGTGGTTATGCTAAACATAATATCAATGGATTGTGCAAAAAATAATAAAATATCACAAGGAACAAGAAGAATATAACACAACCACAACTAATATTGGTTTTAACATAGTTCACTACCCATTCAATACGACTAGTTACGTTCACTAGAAAAGCACATAGTACTTGTATAATTATTACCCAAAACATTTCAGTACACAATCGAGAGAGAGAGAGAGAGAAGAAGAAGAATAGACCACACCCTTTTGATTACGGATACTATATATATATATATATATATATATATATATAATAATTAGGGTTCAACATAAAATAGAATTGAGTCAGGTTTTTAGAGCATATTGGGTCATAGTCCAAAATTTTTCTCCACCCACTAAGTTGGCCACCATTATTCTCTTAATTCCATGTATCAAATCTCTCAACATATTAGTACCAATACCTATAAATAAAACAGAGATACAAAATAGACGGTTAAGGAAACATATAACAAAATAAATTATATACTATATTTTTAGTGGATGTTAAATTATTATGGAATCATAGTTATACTTATCTTAAATATATTTAAATAGCTATGATATTAATTCTATACTGTAGTAACTAAGCACCTCACTAGTACTCAATGTCATAGCCAAGTCAAAGTACCATAATTTCATCTTTAATTTGATTCAATGGTCTCAATTTAAGGGCCATGGCTTTTAGAATATTAAAAGCTATAAATGATATTAATCAAGTATGACCATTTTTCAAGTTCTTGACTATTGTTTTCAAATAAAAGAAAAGTTATGACTTTTATTATTGGTCATTTCCTAAGTGTCAATCCCATAGAATCTTTGCAGTACTAAGACAACATAATATATAAGAAAAGACAAACCCAATATCATGATCACCCATAGTACTAAGAAAAGACAGTACTAGGAAAGTCATAGACATTTCCTAGTATTGTAGCCATATAAAGCACATGAGAGACTTTCTTAATGGCACGACTATTTCTAGTGTCACAATAAAATAACAATCAAGAAGGACCAATGCCAATACCACAACCATTTCACTTTACCATGGCCATATATCAATATTAGAAGTCCTTCACCATATGAAGACCATTTCACAAGATCATGACTCTTTATTAAATACAAGAAGGCAAATGTATGAAGCTAAGACCACTTCATAGTACTGAATCTTCATGTTAAATACGCAATAAACCTAAGTCATGGACATTTCTTGTGTCACAACTTTGTCTTATAGAAAAATCAAAATGTAGTCCAAAGTCATGACTACTTTTTAGATTCGCAACTTCAAGCTTAAGGGATCAAGGTCGACATTGTGACTTTCATCTGAAAGATGTGACTTATTTCTCAAAGTAAAGAAGAGTTATCTGAGTATAAATATTGAAGATAGAGAAATTTAGAAAAATTTATCATTCTTCTTCCTCTCCCACTATGCAACAAGCAAAGTGACATATAGAAAAATCAAAATGTAGTCCAAAGTCATTACTACTTTATAGATTTGCAACTCAAGCATAAGGGATAAAGGTCGACATTGTGACTTTCATCTGAAAGATGTGACTTCTTTCTCAAAGTAAGAAGAGTTATTTGAGTATAAATGTAAAAGATAGACAAATTTAAAAAAATCTATCATTCTTCTTCTCTCACTACGCAACAAGCAAAGTGACAATAACTACCAAATCCTATTGCTAAATTTAGCATTCCTTAGGTGTTCCACTAACATATAAGGAATGTAAGAATGCAATTACTAGACTTGGGGGGTATGGCTCCAAACCTACCCTTTCTAGGATATATTTGGAAATTTATACAAAAATAACATAGATTTATGGTTTGTATAATTTAAGATATGTGAGGTAAAATTAATTTTATTTATGAATATATATGTTTGATTTATTTTTTTATTAAATATATAGATGGATTATGATAAAATTGAACTTGAACTTAAATTTCAACTATTTATAGGTTTGACTGAGATTTTCTTGTTGAATAATGATAGGTAAACTATAAGGATGGCCCATGCATATGGTTGTAAAGAAGTGATAGCTTTTTTGACTATGATGCATGAGAAAAACATAAATGTTGAAACCCTAAAATTTGGATATATTAATTATCATGGGTATGATACTTATGAAGCCAAAAGTGTGAGAGTTTTTAAATGCCAATCCATTGTATATATCTTAAAAGAACTAGATCTTGATTAGGATGAATATTATATAAAACGCTCACTTTTAGTATGTGAGTCATGTCAATTACCAAGTATGATAGTGATAGGTAATACTTGGGACATATATGAGTATGTTGTGACTCATAAGGTGTTGAATGACCTTATGAGTTTTTTTTTACTTATATAGTTTTTACTAGTGAAACTTGAGGGAATCATATATTAATTATGAAAGTATGGTACTTTATGAAATCATAAGTAAAATACTTATAAATCATGTCAATCTTTAGTCTTTATGATGCTTGAGACTAGAGAATAAGAATATGCCTATGAAGTAACCATTAAGGATAGTTGATAGAGTGGCCTAAAATGATGTTGTGAATGACCCTCAAGGAGAGATAATTTAATTATTTTTTGATAACCATATTGTATACCTTTAAGATAAGGAGTCATTGCATAATATCTCAATCATCATTCTATGTCTAACATACTTTAAGTCAAGTAATTTAAGCATCATCACATAGATTAAATGAATAAATCCTTGGACCTATTATTTTCTAACAATCTGAATATCCATTTAGATCAAAATGAGTCATTTCACTTTTGAATGACCAAACTAACAATATAATATTTATGAAATTGATATTTATATGAAATTCCACTTTAGTATTTGTATAACTTCATATACTTATGAATCTAATTTCATCAACGAGTTTTTTGGATATCACATAATTGATAAAATTAGCTGGCATAATAAAGTCACTAAACTAATCATTATTTGGGATGTCATCCTTCTATTTGTTGTATCAGTTCATTTGCGTCTCCTTCTCCAATTTAACAAGTTCTTGTGTGATATCTTGTGGCATAAGTTGAGTAACAAGAATTAGTAGTATCATGACTTTTGAAAAAGTCATGACATCATATGTCATGGTGTTGGGAAGTGTGAATTTTGAAAAATTCATGACACTATCAATCATATTTTCATCTTCTACATCAGCATCCCCTTTGGAGTCCTCTTCAATTTTCTACCTTTCTAATTATTTATTATTTCTGAGTATTATGGACATGTACTTCTTTGGTTTTGCCTCAATATTTCTTTATGTTCCATTGATGTTGTTCTCATAAATGTTAGTTACATAATTTAATTCTCAATAGTCTTCATCATTATGTCTTTATTATGTAGCCTTATTTTCATCTCTTCCATTTAATTTTTTTATACATCATTTCTTTTCTTTATCTTCATTAGTAGCACAAAAATACTCTTCTAAAATCATAACTTTTCTGCTCCTTTCAAGTTGTTGTAGTTAGAACTCGAAGCTCCTTGTATTTGAAATGTCATTGAGTTACTTGCAAAATTATCTTGATATTGTCCCATGTTCTACTACATATTTCCATAACTTAAATATGATAAATTATTCTGATTTATTAAGTCTAGATAATAATGTATAGAGACATTATTCTCTATTCTATACAATATTACCTTCTTTGACATCATAAATTAGGATGAAATTTGCTAATTCTTGTTGTTGCAAAATGATCTTTCTCCTAAACTTGGCCTTTTGTCATGTTGTACTTCAAACTTGCTAGAAATATCAAATATGTCAAGCTTCATCTTCATCACTATTATTCTATCCAACTCAAATACTCCAACTTGCTTCCTTCCACTTTCTATTTTATTTAGAGTTTGATAGTTATTCTTTACTAGCTATTCAAATAAGAAATGAGTCTTCTCATGTGACTTATTTATGAAGAGGCCAACCAATATTATTATAATTATACACCATATCATGTATTTTAAATCTTTGTAGAATATCTAGGCTTGATACCATAATTCAATTCCATATTGTGGGCACCTCCTCGGTAGATTTTTGAACCAGTCCTAAGTATTATACAAAATCTCATCATATTCTTGTCTAAATTGACTTATCTCTCTCTTAACTGAGATGTAATTTGAGGTAGGAAGAACAAGTTAAATAAAAGATCATCTAGATAAGTACTAGAATTAGTCCTAACTTTTTCTCTGAAAGAAAATGAGAAACATCATAACTCTATCATATTAGAGCAAACTCCATTCATCCTTATAATTTCACACAAGTCCACGAAAGTTGCAATGTGACTATTCATATCTTATGAAAATTATCCATCATATTGATATTATTTATCATGGAAATGAGAATAGGCTTCAACTCAAAATGGTTTGCACATATTGGTTCCAAGTGAATCCCAAAGTAGTTTTCCATCAATATTGATCTACAATAGTCTCAAAATATGTTGAGGAATGAGTTGTTAAATAACTTGTTTTGCACCTCCTTTGTTATTTTCATTGGGGTCATTATCTTTCAAGTTTTTTTAGCTTTATTCCACAATATGTTTCTTCTCATTCTCTCAATTTTTGGGTCTAGATGTATTGGCTCAGTCCCAAATCTTTAGTTTATAAAGTATGGTGACTACAAAAAAACACAAATCACAAAACAAATACTAAGTGAATATAGTTATCTAGACAACTAGAAACAAAAGTATTTCTTTTCAAAGATAATTATGTCAACTCAAATTTATCAATCAAACTAAAATAATTTTACCAATTGTACTAAAAATTCATTGCAATTTTATTGTACCCCTAAATCTTATTATTTATGGCATGATTTCAAAGGCTCATTGCATGATTGATTTCTTCCAATTGAGATTTGTAAGTATATGGGTCTTATAAATAGTAAAGTGGATGTAATTCTAGATATCAATCTCATACAGATTGACTAACCAATGGTAAATTAATTACTACTCAAGTTTAAAAAGAAAAACTTGGGTCTTAGATTGATACTCATACTCTAGGACTTATTTACTTTCTTATGTATAATAACTTTTGTTTAATATTAAGGTGATGTTATGCTTGATTATTAGATGAAAGGTAGGATGATATAAATTTCTTAATTTTTCACCTTAGCATACAAGGTGGTTGTAAACCTTGGGCTGTCACTACCAAGGATAGTCACATAATAATTGTTTCTTTGATATTTTACTACCAAAATCATACTTACTCTGTCTATTGGTCATCCATACTTCTACTCCTTTTAGGTAATACATTAATTATTTCTTGATGATTTCTTTAATTGTGCATTTTTATTTCGACCTTAGTTATCATAAAAGATATGAAATAATATGATATAAGTTGTATTTGAGATTTCTACTTCATAAGTGACATACTCACATCAATTAACATGAATCTTTCTAATACATTCATCTATGTAAGTCATATAAGAGAAAATGATCACATGACTATTACCACCTTATGAAGCATATCCCATTGTGTGTGTTTCGTGACTTAATATCACCATCCACCATGGCCAACACATGACTCCGACACAATGGTAAAATTCCTAGGTTAAATATTCTACATATCTCATTATCATTCAAATACTAGTTCTTCTAGAATATATACAATGGAATGGGCATAGATATGTTTGTACTTTCACATTTGTGAGTATCATATTCATATCAATTAAACTTATATACATTTAAGATTTTGACAATTAAGTTTATCTCATGAGGTAATAATAGAAGGGTTGTCACTTCCTTTCATATCCAACCTCAAGAGATTGTTTTATGACTTACTTGTCATAGTTTTCCACATCCAACTTATATAAATCTATATTAGTATGGAACCTAAATCTCTATTCTAATTAATATCCAACATCATTCAGAATATAATTTTTTTAAATAAAATATTATATAATTATAATCATATACATATATTTAAACCAATCTTCGATCCCTCTTTAGCCTAACATTGGGAAAAGTTATGGGCGAGAGATTTGATACTTTCGAGGGTTCCCAATGATATGTAATATTCGAATCTAAGTCTCAAATATAGTTTCCAAGTAATCATTGCTTACATGCATCATGAATTTGTTCCTACTTAGGGGTTGCAATTCATATCCTTTTAGGTTTGACATGTTCTTGGTCTCGAAACATAAATCATCTAGCTCCCTTTGAATATCTCTAAGTTTTTCTTTTTTATCTTTGGGGGTTTATTAGGTTGCTATGTGAATTTTCATTTTGAGAGTCATCACTTTAGGTTGAGGTCATGACAATGGATATTGTTTGATTCCACTCTAGAGCAAAAAGTTAAGCAGCGCATGAATACTTTGACATAGATAATTCCTCTTTTGAATACAAAGTTATTCCAGCAAACATAATAATAATTGAAGAAATTTCTCTCTAGATCATGTGTTTAGGGTAGCAAGAATTCTATGACCAAGATTATTACTCTCCAGTGCACAAAGTCATGGCTACAAAAATATAGTGACTGAGATAATTACTTTGTGGACCACATAGTCATTGTGGAAAAATTTGTCATAACTAAAATTATTTGATGTTGCATAATTTTTGGCTTTGTAATGAAATTAATGTGATAAAATACATGTCTTGTTGTACCAATTTTGCACATAGTTTCCATCGCCATGAGGTAGAAATTATGTCATGGCTAAAATTATTTTTTGGAATTAATACACCTATGACTCTAGGATAATATTATGGTCATAAAGAATATATTGCACAGTAAAAAATTATGATAATCGGGTAGTTAAGTCATGACATTTAAAGTTTTCTACGACTTATTTGTAGAGTTGTAGTCAAGAAAGGATGTCACAACTTCTCAATAGGTACGTGCTAGTATAAACAAGCCATGACATTAAAAATGTCATGGCTTTATCTTGTTATTTTGTCCTCCAATTCATTTTCCCACCAAGTTCACCAATTTTTCTCAATTATAGATTCGATTTCACTATTATTCATTCAATTTTATAAAAATCACAATTTAGTGAAATCCTTTCATTTAATACCTAGAAGTATCAAACGGGCAGGGTTAGCCCGGCCTAGAGGTGTCAAACGGGCCGGGCCGGCCCGGCCCGGCACGAGGCACGGCACGGTTCGGCCGTGCCTGGGCCGGCCCGGCACGTTAAAAAACCGTGCCCGGGCCCGTGCCGTGCCCGGTCGAAGCAAGGCACGAAACGTGCCGTGCATGGCACGAGCCGTGCCGTGCCTGGCCCGGCACGGGTCGTGCCTAGGCACGGCACGCCGGCACGGGTCCATCCCGTGCCGGTCCCGCAGGCACGCGTGGCACGCCGCCAGTGCCACGCGTGCCGTGGCGTGACCGCGTGACCACTGAGCACTGAGTCGTGACTCGTGCTCGAAGTCTCGAACTCGAACCACCCAGCACCAGCACCATGGCCCCCCCGGAAAAAAGACCGCGGGTCGGGTCCAAACAGACCCGACCCGCGGTCTTTTCCGCCGAAAACCGAGATAAATGAAAAAAATAACGGTAAAAAAAAAAAAAAATTCAAACGTAGATCGATTTTCAGCCGTTGGATTCGACGCCAACGGCTAGGGGGCAGAATCCGACGGTCCTCGTGATTCTGCCCATTAAATTTAATAAAAAAATTCAAAAAAATAATAAAAAAATAATTTTTTTTTTAAACAAAAACTTTTTTTAGGCTATATAATCTACCCCCCTCCCTATAGAATTTATGTTTTTCAAAAACATTAATCCTCTCAATTTTTTCTCTCTCTCACATAAACCGTGTTTTTCTCGCTCGGCCCTCGTTTTATTGATTTCGGCTTGAATTTTCGTGAAACTCAATTTGAGTTTTGAACTTCAAAGCTTCCTGCGGGCTTCGGTGCATCTTTCACGTGAGAGACCTCTTTGCTTTTACCGGGTAATATAATTTACTTTTTGTTTTATTTTCTCTCTCTAAATCTTCTCTCTCTAGAAAAACGTACGAAAAAAAAAATGCCGAATTCACCTAACACATATTTAAATTTGGAAAATGAAAATGTTAGTGTTACACAAACGTCCGTGGCTCCTGAAACTTTGGTTTCTCCTGTCATGTCAGCCCAAAGTTCTAAAAAACAAAAAACTAGGAGGACTTCTGTAGTTTGGACACATTTTAAAATCATAACACAATTAGATGTTAGGGGTGAGGAACATGAAATGGCACAGTGCAAATATTGTATGCGACTTTTAACATGCAAGAGTACATGTGGGACTGGGCACCTAAAGAGGCATTCTGAAATATGCTCCAAAAAACATGGACCGTTAGATCCTAGGCAAACCCAACTTGGCACTACATTTTTTGAGACTGGATCGAGTTCAGTCTCAAAGTTTAGTCCCTTCGTATACTCCAACGAGTTGGGTAGGGACGGCATGGCCAGGCTCATCACATTGATGGGTCTTCCGATCAGATTTTCGGAAGATCCGAGGGTAGTCCGCATCATGCAGACTTATTTTCAGCCATCCTATCGTAGGATTCCTAGGTCCACATCTAGGAGTGACATACTAAAGATATATAAGTTAGAAAAACAAAAAATAATTAATGAATTTTTGGCATTTAGTGGAGTGGTGTCCGTGACGTCCGATATATGGACATGTCACGATGATTCTTCTTATGCATGTATCACGAGTCATTATGTCGATTCAAACTGGATAATAAATAAAAAAATATTAGGATTCACTGAGATTCTTCATCCTCATGATGGCCCGGCCATTTTTGAGTGTATGATGAAAATATTTAGGGAATATAAAATTCAAAATAAAATTTTTAGTGTCACTTTCGATAATGCTGCGAATAATGGAGTAGCGATCAATATGTTTGTTAGGAATATTAGAGACGCACCTTTAGGAGAGATATTTCATGTCAGATGCATGTGTCATGTTATTAACCTTATAGTTCAAGCGGGTATGAAGGTGTGTTCCACCGCGTTGGAACATATACGCAATGCACTCAAGTATATTCGCACTCCTCGCAGACTACAAGAGTTTGGTAATCTCTGTTTGTCTGCGAATCTTAAGAAGAAGAAATTCCAATCTGATGTGAGACATCGTTGGAATTACACGTACCTGATGTTGGAATCATGTGTTGGATACGAACACGTGATATCCGACTACGTCAATAGTAAGAGTGGCGAACTTATTATTGACGACACTGACTGGGATTCAGGAATTTCATTTATGAAATTCCTGAAGATATTTTATGACACGACGAACATGTGTTCGTCGGTTTATACACCCACCACTTGCATTGCACTCCGTTGCATATGCAACATTAGTAGCATGTTTAGGATGTATCGAGCGGACCCGACGCTCAGCCTTATGGTTGCAGAGATGGAGACCAAGTACCTGAAGTACTGGTCCACCATTCCATCTCTTTATTGCCTCGCAGCATGCATGGACCCTAGGGCTAAGGTGGAAGGGGTTGAAAACACCCTGACTTTCATTTCCTCGTGCATGAACCTGGAAGATCCACCTCAAGGGTTCATTTACGAGAAGTTGACAGACCTGTTCACATACTACGATACTAGGTATGGTGGTGGTGGTGTTGAGACTGTGAGTACGGACTCTGATACCTTGTTCGGAGATGACCCATATTCCATTAACCTAGCGAGGGGGAAACGTAGGGGTGGACCTTCACATAGGAGCGAGCTGTCTCGGTACTTAGATACCGATTACTGCTCAATCCTATCACCATCTGACAATAAGAATCTTGATTTATTACAGTGGTGGAAATCATATGAGTCCGCCTATCCCGTGCTATCTAGGATGGCACGGGATCTACTGACTCCTCCGGTGTCGAGCGTAGCATCGGAGTCTGCTTTTTCTGTTGCAGTGAACGTGATTTCGGATAGGAGATCGAGATTACGTCCAGATATGGTTGAGGCCTTGGCATGTTTGAAGGATTGGGAGGATTCGAGATTTAGCATCAGTGATCGTGCTGAAGCTGGGACTGTGACAGACACTGCAGTCGCATCCACATCCACTACGATGGCGGAGGAGCTGATTGCCGATGATGATGACCCATATGATACTGATCTTGATGTTGCGGCTGATGATTCTCATTATACGCCGCTTGACGATTGATGCTCATCTGCTCTTTTTTTTCGATATATTTATTTTTTATACGCTTTATTTGTACTTTGTATTATACGTTGTGTTGAAGTTGAAACTTATACTTTTTTTTTCGGAGTTTTGGTTTCAAAAGCATGAATGGTAATTTTTATTTGCGTAGTTTAAATTTTTTTTCATTAAAATTTTTACTAACTTAATGTATTTAATTATTAATTTAAGATTTAAATATTATTTTAAAATTTATTAACTTTAAATCTTAATATTTAATTAATACATTATAATATTAAAAAATGCTAAACTTATTTGAAAAAAAAAATAAATTTTCTAATTTTTTTTTTACATACTTACATTTTATTTTAAATGTAATATTTTTAAACAAAAAATTTTATTTTTTTTTTATTACATAAACTTAAATAAAGATAAACAGAAAAATAATAAAAAAATTTAAAAAAAAAATTTTTTTCAAAGTGCCAAGCCAAGTAGCCAACTGCCAAGTGCCAAGCACGGGCCGTGCGCCCGTGCCCGTGCTTGGCTGTTGCAACACGCAACCGGCAACAGTGTTGCCGGTTGCGTCGTGCTTGGCTTCCGGGACCCGGACCCCGGTTGAGCAAACGTGCCCGAGCGGGCCGGGTACGGCACGGCACGTCCGAACCGTGCCCACGGGCCGTGCCGTGCCCGTGGGATAAAATACCGTGCCGTGCCGGGCACGGCACGGAACAGTGACCGTGCCGTGCCCTGCACGGCACGGTAGCACGGCGGGGCACGGGAAAAACGGGCCGTGCCGTGCTGGGCCGGCCCGTTTGACACCTCTAGCCCGGCCCGGCCCGATATGGGCACGACGTGCTATAGTGCTGTGTCCCAGCCCGTCGTGCCATACCGACACATGGGCACAGTAGAGTGACCACGAACCAAACGTGGTCAATATGAGCTATTGCTCGACAGGCGAGGCTCACTGAGCCCCTAAAGTGTGAAGATGCATGGCAGCACACTAACGAAACCCTAAATTTTTTAAAAAATTAGGGTTTTGTTCGACCTGAACCGGGTCGTACCCGATAGTTTGTGGGTCGTGGGTCCATGTCGGGCCAGGCAAGGCACGGTTACCGTGCCGTGCCGTGCCTGGCCCGACATAGTAGCTCAGTTGGGCAACCTAAAACTAGGCCGGGACATGCCTAGCTGGCCCTTTTGACACTTATATTAAGACCCAGGTATAATACTATTACATCATAGAAGAAATATAAAATAACTATAAAATTCGATATTTTGAGTACCAAACAAATACGAGTCTCTTTTAGCGATTCAAATGGCATAAAAAACTTTCACAAAGTACTATGAAATATAGTCTAGGGTCTATATTTTTGTGTTTAAATAAATTGATATTTAATAATTGTAAACTTTATACTTTTTGAGAGCCATTGAGATCCAAACACTTATCTCATGTGAAGAAAACAAAATGAGAAAAAGTAAAATAAAGGATAAATAGTGTATTGTAATTTTTGAAATAAAATTTTGTTTTCATTTTATTTGTTTCTCTCTCTTTCTATCCTTTTGTTCTAATTCCTTCAATCTCATATTTTCCATATAAGCACAACCTTGAAATACATAAATCTAGAGGAAGTGTAGTTACCATTTATTCCCCTTAGGGTAACTTATGATATTGGAAATGATATTTATTGTTTTGAGATGATATTCATTGCCTTTAAGACTAAATCTTAATCATTATGCCATTGATTTTATCTAAATTTTTCTAAGGAGTTTTGATATTTTTTCTTCATTCACTTTAGTAACAATCATTGATAAGCTATTAGGATTCGAAAGTTATTATTAGATCCATCATATTTTGAAAATCATCAAATAACAATCATCAAAGTGAGATTTAAGAGAAGTTTGGAAAAATCATTGAGTTTATCCTTACAATCAATTATTTTTCATATAAATCCATATCAAAGGTGAAATTCATAGGAATCTAGAGCATAATTTATCATTCAACCATGATATTCATTATTATTTTGATCATGTATGCCAAGAATACCAATCTAGTAGATGATCTACATCACAATACCATGATATTGGTAACTATGTCCTAGATTAGTACTTAGGTTATAAATATTTTTGTCAACAATCATGTTAGATCAAATGATGGCATTTTTAGGGGTGATGTCATAGTGTTAGAACTTTTTCTTCACATTCTACTTCATTATTTCTATATTATTTATTTTCACAGACTCTAAAAAAAATATTTTGTTATAAGTTAATGTATGAAGTATTTGGATGATCAAAGAGACTTAATATTAGCCTATAGAAATCTTTTTTTTTTGACAAACTCATGATAATATGTGGGTGTGAGTGAACACAATTTTGCAACCCAACATAATTTAGTTCTCATTTCATTCAATTTATAAATACACACACACACACACACACACATATTAATCAAATCACAAATATAATTATATATAAATGCATATCTAGATATATAAACACACACACACACACATATCTATATATCTAAATAAACACACACACACACACATATCTATATATCTAAATAAACACACACACACACACATATCTATATATCTAAATAAACACACACAGACACACTCACTCATATATATATATATATATATATATATATATATATATATAAACATATTTTTATATATTCATATACATACATATATTTATATATAATTATATATATATATATATATATATATATATGTATGTATGTATGTATCTATATGAATATATAAAAATATGTTTATATATATATATATATATATATATATATATACTTATTTATATATGTTTAATATATCTATATATATTTATATATAATATAATTATATTTATAAATAATTATATATAAAAATATGTAGATATATAAACATGTATATGTATATGTATATAAACACACACACACACATATGTGTGTGTGTGTGTGTTAACTTATTTATATATGTTTAATATATCTATATATATTTATATATAATTATATATATATACACATACACGTATACATATATAAATATATATAATTATATATATAAATATGTAGATATATAAACTTGTATATGTATATGTGTATACATACATACATACATATATATATGTGTGTGTGTGTGTGTGTATAAACTTATTTATACATGTTTAATATATCTATATATATTTATATATATAATTATATATATTTATATATGTCTATATATTAATATATAAACATATATATACACCCATATACATACATATAATTATATATAAAATATGTAGATATATAAACATGTATATGTATATGTATATATATAAATACATACATGCATATATATATATATATGTGTGTGTGTGTGTGTATACATGTGTATATATATATATATACATATATAAAAAAATATATCTATACTTATATAAATATATAATATTATACATATCTATATAAATATAATTATGTATAATAATATAAAATATATGTAGATATATATATATAGAGTTATGTATGTGATTATATATATATATATATTTGCTTAGTATTTGATTTATTACTTGTGACCGAGTAGCTCTTTGCATCTTTATGAACATGGGTGTCTCAGGTTTGAAACTCTGTTATCCTCTCTAAGCATTTATTTACATTAATAACAATATTTCTGAATTTGAAATAATACTTTCTAGAATTAAAAAATAACATTTTATTTCATTTTTAATTTTGGTGGTTATAATCAGATTAATGAATTTTAATACACTACAACTTAATTATCTATTTTCCATTTCTCATTGGATTAACGAATAAAACGTAACTATTTATTTCTTTAAGTGCATGACCATATTAATTAATTTAGTACATTTTTTTAATTATGAAAAGTAGAGGTCATTTTTTTTTTCAAATAGTTTATGTTTTGTGTACCTAAACATAGATCTCTCTTTTTCTTTCCTCTTCATTTTACTCTATATTTATTTTATTTTCTCTCTCATCTCTTGATCCACGTGCCATATACCTTCTTTTTAAATTTATCCATGTTTTTGTTTTATTTATTAAATTTGATCTTGTCACTCCTTTTTTATTATAATACTCAAATGGTAAATAAAGATCCATAGATAAAAAATATAGATAATTATATTTTGGTGCCCTATAAAATAATTTAAAAAAAGTAACCCAAATTTTAATTTTAAAAAAATAATGGATCAAATGCTAAACTAATTAATTTTTGGTGTATTTTATTATCCTATTACCAAAATACCCTTAATTTTTAACTAATCAATTGTTACTAAATATTCACTCACCCCTCATCCCTCACCCCACCCCTCACCCCACCCCTCACCCATAATTCCATCGAGCTCCTCAGTGGAGCTCGATGAAGCTCATCGAGCTTCTAGATGCTCTGCATGAGTTTCTAGCGAACTTTACCAAGGAGATTGAGGAGCTAATCATTATGATCCAGTTATAACAATAATGTTCAATTTTAAAAATAAATAGTAAATTGTAATTAAAAATACCAAGACATTCTTGATATAATCTAAAAAAAAATTCACCTAGGATCAAACATAGTTAAATCTAGTGCTCCTTCATGCATTCCAACAAATGAAATCCAAACACCTTCATGTTTTATCTATGCTCCAAGCCCAAGTACAACTACGTCATACTTACACAATACTAGATGAGATAAAAAAGATAAATTAGAGTTTCCTTGAAGTGGAGCTCCAAAAGAAAGGAACTTTTAACTCTTTAGTTTTTCGACAAAACAAAGAAATAAATCCCCAAATTGATTTTTCGAAAAATATATGAAAATAAAAATTTACAGAATGTTTTCTTCATGTCAAAATGCACTCTTCCCCTTGCCTCCTTTTCTCATTTTTCTTTTTATTTCCTCTTCCTTTTTGTTCTTCTTTTACTTTCCTCTTCCTTTTTGTTCTTTCTTTTACTTTCCTCTTCCTTTTTATTCTTTCTTTTACTTTCCTCTCTCTTCTCTAGATCCACGTGCCCAGGAACCTTCTTTTCAAATCTTTCTACACTATTGTTATATTTATTATGATACTTATTGTGATTATATGAGGCTACCAAAACTCATAGTTAATTGACATAATCGCAAAACCTAATTGAACGAGAATATCTCATTAAATGTAGCTTTATAAGTATATGGATCATATACATAATATAGTGAACACAAGTCTATAAATTAATCCCACAAGAATTATTTTGATAGTTTGATCAATTAATATTAAACTAATAATTATATGAGTTAAATAGATTTACTTGATCTTTGAAAATATATTTAGACTCTAGTGTTGACAAACATACTTGTTTGTGATGATGATTTTTAGTGTTTGGTTAATATTGTGTTGGCTATTCAATTAATAATTGATTAGTATGGAAATACTCATGTCCTCTCTTAGCATATAAGGTTCCATCATTGGTTGAACTAATACTACCAAGAATGATACTAGCATTATTGTCCCATCAGTAATTTAACACCGAAGTAATATATTATTTTGTGTAATATGTCAACAACCCTTAAATATTGCTTCGAGTAAATACATCTATTTTCCAACCTTTAATTGTTTCAATGATGTGAGATAATATGATTCTAATTATATCTAAACTTTTTGGCTTTGAAGGAGAAGTGATTAAATAGAACTTGAATTAGTGATTTAACTATTGGTGAGTTTGTTTAAATTATCATGATGAACGGTGATAGGTAAAATATGAGGTTCACTCATGCATATAGTATGAATCACGTGAAAATCCTTTTGACCATAATGCACAAGATAAACCTATATGTTAAAACTCAAAATTTAGGTATATCAATCGTTATCACACTTGCGAAGGCAAGAGCACAAATGATTACAATGCTAATTTTTTGTATGTGCTTTAGAAAAACTAGTTCTTGATTAAGATGAATATTATATAGAATATTCTCCCAAGAGGTTTATCTTTAGTGTCCTAGTCACATAGTCACCAAGGAAGATAGTAATAAATATTTCATGGGACATGTGCAAGTGTATTTTGACTTATAACTTACAAGGTAATAAAAGCACTTTGTTGCTTTAATCTCTATGGTTCCCACTAGTGAAATATAAGGGAAGTATATGTTAATTGTATGGGTAAGATACTTATGAAGCCAAAGTACAAATACTTACAAACCATCTCAATTCTTGGTATTTATGATAGCTAAGGCTAGAGAATAAGAGTGTACATATGAAGCACTAGTTAAGGTAGTTGATAAGTTTCCTAAAAGATATGGACTTGTAAATTTTCTCTCAAGAAAAGAGGATTTGTTGTCTTAGAGATAAAGTACCAATGAGACAACTATGATGGGACCATCATTGCAACGAGTTCAGTAGTGATAATAATCTTGTATACTATCAAGGAAAAAAGTTATTACACAATAACCAAACCTTCACTTTGTATCCAAATACAATATAATTCAAATTAATTTAATATACATCATATAAATCAAATAGACAAATCAATAGATCTAAGATTAATAGAACAATCTTAAATATCAATTTTACTAGAATTGAGTTTTCATACTATTGATTGACCAAACTACTGTTACAATCACTATGAGATCGATATCTAGATGAGAATCATCTTTACTACTTGAATGTCTCATATACTTATAGATATTTGTTAATGAAATATTATCACTAATGAGCTTTTGGGATACTACCTAACCAATAAAATTAGGTAGTATAACAAAATAATATCATTTATACCAATAGCTCCTTGGGTGATTGTCTTTTGTCCAATTGTTTCACAAGTTATATGAGTTATACATGTAGTAAAGTTGGATGTAAGTCAAGATATCAATTCCATGAGATTTGTGTAGCCTATTTGACCAAACAACAGTGAACTAAATACTACCAATGTTGAGTAGATAGACTTGGGGTTTTAGAAAGATATTTAGGTTATATGGTTGACTCATTTCCTTATATATAATGATATTTTTTTAGTGTTTGGGTAATATTGTGTTTGATTGTTGGATGAAAGGTAAATTAGTACGGAAATGCCCCAAAATTTTCTTGGCATATAGGTTAGCTATCATTTATGGTTTGACACTGCAAAGAATGATCTCCATGTAGTTGTACCCTCTATATTGCCCCACCAAAATCACACATCATTTTTTTCATGTTCACATATCTTCTATGTTTATATATTATATCAATTGTCTTTGATGACTACTTTTTGTATGGATTCTATTTTGTAACTTATAATATGTTAACGATGTGAAATAATGTGTTAATAAATTTATTTATACCTTCAGTTTCATAAGCATTATAATCATGTCAATTAATATATGACTTCCAATGGATCTCACCTATGACAACCATACAAGAAAAATGACAAACAAGGCTATCACTTATATACAAGACAACTCCATTTTTTGTGTCCCATTACATAAATGTCATTATCATCCACATCCAACACAAAACTCCCATGCTAGAGTGAAACCCCTAGGTTAGATATTCTACTTAACTTCTATATTATTTGAAGGTTAGTTCTTCTAGAATATGCACAATGGATTAGTATTAAATATATTTGTGCTTTCAGCCCCACAAGCACCATATTCATAATAATTAAACTTATCCTAATCTTGAGATTTTACATATAAGTTTACCTCACATGTTAAGATAAGAAAGGCAATTACTTCTTTTTTATTATACTTCAATGAGTTTGTCCTGTGACATTAACTTTCACAATCTATCATGACTAACACACACACACACATATATATATGATATAATGACAACCCTAAATTTTAGTTCTAATTAGCATTCATATTTATCAATATTCAAACTACAATATTAATACAAATAATAATGTTATATATATTCACACCATCATAACACGAGCACATCAAACTAGACCTAGATCCCAATTTAGTTGACATTGAGAAAATTCACATGAGATGCTTGACATGACTTCTTATTGAATCGAGAGTTCCCAATGATAGTCCTAATGAGGATCCAATTCTTAAAATCTAAACTCAATGAATCTTGCTTTCATTCACCTTGGACTTTTTCCCTAATTAGGGTTAGAAGTAGTGTCACCTAAGATTTTACATGCACTTAGCTCAAAATCTAATTCCCTCTTCTCTCTCTCTCTCTCTCTCATGAAAAACTCTAAGTGTTGCTTTTATACTTTAGTATTCTATGTGATTCTTTAAGCTAGAATTCATGGTACTGTATTGAGATAATGACTTTCTTATCTCATTAATTCTTTTCTATAATACAAAAGTCTTGGTGAAAGAAATATTGTGACTCAAGTAAAACCCCTATAGATCACAATGCTATGGTGGCAAGAACACCATGATTGAGATAATTTCTTTCTGGAATACAAAGTTATGGCACTTGGAATGATCATATATTTCATAGTTATTCTTTAAAACATAAAGTAGTAGTAGAACATATCATTTGAATGAGGCATTTATTCTCTGTAATACAAATTTGTGGTGATATGAATTTCATGACTTATATATTTACTCTCCAGATCATAAAATCATGATAGAAAATATTTTTATGACTAGAAATCACTTAGTATTATGTAATTTTTGGTTCTGTATTAATTAAGTTGTGACAATAAAAAATATCATTACTTCTTTTGCTTATGGGGTACTTGGATTTCCAAATATGAAATAAGATTATGACCATCATTCTGTTTTAGAGATTGTGCAACCACAACTCCAATAAAATATCATGGCCATAAAGATAGTATTGCATTAGTAATAACTCAATGGTAAAGTTATGACGTACAAAGATTTTCATGCTTTGTTTTATATAATTACAGTTAAAAAAGAATACCAAGTCATAACATAAAAAATATCATGACTCACCATTGATTTTATTTCCTCCAAATCATTACTCCCATCAAATTTACCAAATATATCCATCAAATTCAATCAAATTCAACCATTCAACAAAATATATCCATTTTAAACTCAAATAAGTACAAATACTTCAAATAGTAAGCATCACATTACAAGTAATCTGCATTGATTAGCATTCAATATATTGATTTCTAAGAGTAAACACCTTCTAGACTTAATTTATTATGAAATATGGGAATCAATAGAAATGTCCTTTGGAGGATAAAAATACTTTGTATCTTCTATTGATGATTACTCTAGGAAATGTTGGTTGTATACATTAAAAAGAATTTAGATACATTTCTAGTTTTTAGAGGCTTCAAAATATAGGTTGAACTTGATTCAGAAAAAATGATTAAGCACTTGAGTATATATAATGGAAGAGAATATACAAATGGTGAGTTTCTTGCTTTTTGTATATAGGAAGGTATCAAACAATACTTCTTAGTCACATATATGTCACAACAAAATAGAATAGTTTAATGGTTTAATAAAACTCTTGTAGAAATGTTGAGAGCTATATTGAAGAAAGTCTACCCAAATCCTTTAGGGTGGAAGCATCTAAAAATTTACTATGTAATAAATTAGTCTCCATCAATTATAATTGATTTAAAGATACTGATAAAGATATGAATTCATAAGCAAGTAGATTACTATTTGGTAAGTAAAATACCCATTATTCTATTGTATTTGTGGTTATATTAGATAATATGTAAGCATTGAAATGAGAGATAATTGGATCAATTTCACGACTTTGGAGTTTTGATGGATTTTGATGAATAGTCATAAAATCAATATGTTTTTGGAATTAATTTATGACTTGGTGGTGATATGGGGTTCATCAAGTAATTTGTGACTTAGTAATAGTAAATTTTGTATGCTATAAAAATATCATCTTGTTAACATTATTCTTTTAATTTATAATACATTATTTTTGTCTATGATATTATCATGGAGTTGCATCCATATTTATCCCATACTTTTAAAACTCTTTTTCCTCCCCCTTCCCCCCTCTCTAGGGTAGATTCAAAAAATAAACCAAAATATTATGGGATTAGGGTTTGTATCTTAGATTCTAGTGAGGGCTATCATTGGGAACTCAAGATTCACAAGACATCTTCTCTTGTACCTTGTTTGAATCTCTCCCCAATGTCAAGCTAAATTGAAATCTAAGATTTTCTTTAATTATGATTTACGTGATGTATAAATAATTTTATGAACAATTGATATGTTTAATTTAAGTCGTGGAACAAAAATTATTGAAATAGTTATTATACACAACTTGAATTAGGGATTTGATTATTAGTGAGTTAATTTATATTGTCATGGTGTACAATGATATAAGTAAATCATGAGGCTCACTCACACATATAGTAGGAAGGAAGTGATATCATTTCTAATCATGTTGCATGAGACAAATTTGTATATTAAAGCCTAAAATCGAGGCATATTAATCATTGCGAGTATGTTACTTATGAAGCTAGAAGTATAAATAATTTTACATGATACTCTATTATGCATGTCTTAGAATAATTAGTTCTTGAATGATCCAAATATTTTATAAAACATTCTCCTAAGAGTTTCACCATTAGTATAGAAATCCAAATGAATGTGCAAGTGGATTGTGACTCACAATGTAGTGATAGCCCCTTGAGTTGGGTTCACATGTATTATTCCCACCGGTGAGATTAGAGGGAAGCATATGTTAATTGTGTGAGTTTGTTACTTACGAGGTAGAAAGTACAAATGCTTATAAACCACATTAGTTACTAGCATCTCATAATTTTTTTGGAGCTATACAACATGGTAAAGATATTTGGAGTCAGCCATGATGCAATCAAGTTACATCAATTTCTATTCTCATTTAGGAATAAGGCACGAAGTTGGATCTAGTGCTTATCTTGTGATTCCATAAAGAGTTGGGTTGTACTTGTGAGGGTCTTTCTCTCTATGTTTTTCAAACATCAAATCACTTCTCAAAAGAATATACAGCAACCTCCATGCCCTTACCATCGAGCCTAATAGTTAGATTCAGTAGCACAAGTAGAGCAAGAAAATATAAAAAGATCCAAATGGGCATGTTATATTATTTTGGAAGTTGTGTGACATGGTAAAGATGATTGGAGCTATCCTTGATACAATTAAGTTACATCTATTTTCATTCTCAATAAAGGATAAGGCATGAAATTAGTTATAATGCTTATCTCATGACTCCACAAAGAGTTGAAATAAACTTATGAGGGTCTTTCTCACTAAGTTTTTTCCACCTCAAATTAGTTTTCAAATAAAAATGAGATAAGTTGTTTTTGTAAAGATAATTAGTAGAGTTTATATGATACTTTGGACCATTTTAAGGAGTTATTGAGTATGTTCCCTTAATATATGTTTTAGTTGTGGTTCTAATACCAAATTTCTTCAATAGGCTAAATTATATAATGAGATATATGATTAATACGACAATGAGTAGTTCAATTATGAATAACTATAACTATAAAACTCTAATTGATTATTCCTTTGGAAGAAACAACCTAGAGTATTTAAGTTAGATCAATTTAATGCAAGCCAAAATATAGGTTTTCCTAAGGAAGCTTGAAAACCAAGAAGAAAAAAGAAGAGGTTTGGGTGAATTCATCATTTTGTAATAACATAAAATGGTGAATTTAGATCTCATTTATCAAATGATGGAGGCCAATGAATTGCAAAGCAAATAGTTTATATTTTGAGCCAATAAAATGTCCTTATATATTATCATCTGAATATAAATAATCATGAAATCTTTTTGTATGGAAGCAATCAAAGTGGCCTATATAATATTGAATAAGCTCTGAGAAACTCTAGGAATAATTTGGTAGGCTACAATATTCAAGTAGGATCTAGCTCAAATTATCAACATTCAAGAAAAGAATAAAAAATCGATAATGGAAGACAATATGAATGCTATATTAATAGAACTGAGAAAAAAATATTTACCTAAATAATCAAATAAAGAGGTTTTAAGTGAGATTAAATCATACGAGTTTGGCTATTAGGAATGTAGAAAATCAAATTTGATATTTTTCATTATTGATGAAAGGAAAATGAAATAAATTGTCAAGTGATACTAAGACAAACTCGAAGAAGTTGTCACAACCTCCATATACTCCCACTCAAGACTTGACATACTTGGTTTGAATAGTTAAATTTAATAGGATTTAAAATACTTTAAAATCCCACGAGAGAGATTTTTAAGTTTTTAATGGAGGGTTTTTATAAATTTAGTAAATTACTCAAAAAGACATGTAAAAATAATAGGAGGGTGTTTATTAAAAGATTGATCCAAAGTAAAAGAATTTATAATGGAAAAAAAATCAAGAAAAAAACATACTATAAACAATATTGCTTATGATAGATTGCATGTTTGTAGAAAACTACAAACAAGTCAAAAATAACTTATTATTTTCATACTTTTCAAGTTAGTTTTATTTTCTAAAATATTCATTACCTCAAAACTTCAGTGGAAGAAAATAAAAAAAAATAGATCAAAATGTCTCACATCTAGCAATTTAAAATAGATCAAATTCTAGAGAATATTATAAATATGCATAAACTATCAAGTTAAAATATTCACATACAAAAGAAAAGTCATTTATGCAAAATAGCCCCTATGGCAAAAAAAATCAAAATAGTTCATCAAAACCCTTACATAGATTTGCAAGCTTCAGAATCTTTTTTGGCCATCAATATTTACTCCACCTAGGGAAACTAAAGGTGAGAAACTAATGCCCAATAGAAAAACCTCAAAAAAAAAATATAAAAAAGTCCATGTTTTACCTCCATAGCCATATATGTTTTCTAATATATAATTTAAGAGTTTAAGAATAAGTTTTATAATATCCATACATATAGTTATATGTATATATATATATAGCTATACAAATTCATAAAACCAATATATGTATGCGTGTAAGTTTTCAAAATATTTTTTTAATTCTCATCCCTTTTTTACAAGCATAGATAATTTATGCATATCAAGACTCTACCATACTACAATGAGACATATAGAGAAAAAAAACTAACCTAATAGCTCCAACCTAGCTACTGCCCCACTGGAGAACACACACACCCACTCCCATAATCTAAAAATTTGAAAGAGATTTATCAATTTCCAGCTTGGCAGCTACCACCTCCACATAGTAGAAGTCCACCATGGGTGCACAAGGGGGTTTAGTAACATTCTCTGAAGCACATATTTAATCCTTGCCTTTGGATATTCTTGAAATTTTAGCCTTCTAATTCCTTGATAAGACTAATAGTTACCTCAAAACTACATATCCAAAATATGTATTTTTTTAAAATTATTTAAACTTAATTCAAAATATCATATAGTTCATATAGTATCAAATAATTTCTCATAGGATTTTATACATGCATATTAGTATAATCTCATTTTAAAATTAGCCAAACAACCCATCAACCATAATTTTTGGCACCATTTACACATAACCAAATATAATTCTCATTTTTAGAAAAATAACTCTGAAAAATTACACGGGTAAATGAGTTTCTAAATTTATAAAATCATTAATTTCTTAGTGTCAAATTTATGAGTTTCCATCAATTAATCATATATTTTAATTATATTATTTAAATTTTATGATACTTATTTCAAAGAATCCAAAACAAAAAGTTTATAACCACATACATAAAACAACACATCAAAAAACCTGTATATGTAACTAAAATATAAAATATGAAATTTCACAAGAGTTTATAGAGGTTTCCTACCTTAACCAAGCTTTTCCAAGACTTAAACCTCAAAACCTAAATCCAATATTTCAATATGAGATTTAACTGCAATTCAAACTCAAAAAAAAAAGGGTAAAGAATTTGCATAATTTCAAGCCTTATTTATAAACTCAAGCAAAAAAAATAGAAATACGTTAATTAACTTCAACCCTAACCTAATTTTATGAAATTAAAACTATTCCATAGATGTTTTTGTTTGAAACGAAGTGTTTACTGAGCCAAATCACTTAATAAAATAAATCTAAAATAAAAATCATGAAATTTGTAATTTATTTCAATGATTTTGGTGAAGAAATGAGAAATAACCGAATAAACCTAATAAAGAAGAAGAGAAATAAAAGAGAAGTCTTTAAATAGAAAGAAAAATAAAAAATGAAAATATTCTTTTATTTAATAGTAATGGCCAAATTACCCTTGAGGATTGAAATTAGCCTAACTTTCTCTCAAAAACTTTAAATCCAATAAATTTAGAATTAATATTCTCCATTTTCGATTCATATATAATTTTTAAACATCAATATAATTTTTAACAACTCTATCTCTAGCTCTCTCTATTTAACAACCTTTATTAATTCAAAGTAATGGTTAAAATAAATAATTTTTTTTTGTCTAGGCCTCACAACTCTACCCACTTATTGGAATTTCATCCTCAAAATTAAAATATTTGATTTAAAAAGATGAGGATAATTTTACTGCATTTCTATCTAGGATCTAGCTCCAAATGTCAATATTTAAAAAGAGAAGAAAAATTTAATAATGAAAGATAATATAAATGCTATATTAATAGACTTGAGAAGGAGAAATGATCACCAAAATACTTGGATAGAGAGGCTTGAAGTAAGGTTGTATCGCATGAGTTTGACTATTAGAAATATAGAAAATTAAATTAGATAATCGATATTATTGATAAAAAAATAGAGTTATTGAATTATAAGTGATACTGAGACAAATTCAAAGAAGTATTTATCGATACTACTTCTAGCATAAAAGAGTTAAAGAGGTAAAGAATTGAGCAAGATAGTTCTATAAATTCTAGAACTATTAGCACTGAGATTTTCCCAAAAGTCATGACCCCCACTAATAATTTCCCAAAGTCATGGCTCCGACTATGAATTTTTCCATAGATGAAGACTTCAATGTCGTGGCATCTTCCAAAGTCATGACTCTAATGGAGGTACAAACATAGTTCTTACCCAAAGTGAATGAAGAAAGTGAAGAAATAGAGAAGCAAATGAAAATTACCTAAGGCTGTGAAAAATAGAGGTGAATCAGAATGAAGCTAAAAGCATATTTCTGAAAAATCTTCTATTTTCACAAAGTTGTAAGAGAAGAAGATTGGATGAAAAGTTAAAGCAATTTCTCAATATTTTTTAAAAACAAGAAGTAAACATATCATTTTCCAAAGCTCTAGCTCAAATCCTGAATTACATAAAATTTAAGAAGGATATCATAAGTATTAAGAAGAAGTTGGAGACATATAGAATAGAAAATATGATTGAGAAGTGGAGTTTAATTAATCAATGAGCACTTCCATGGAAATTGAAAGATCCTAAAAGTTTTAGTATAACTTATATAATAGAGGATCACATATTTTGAATGGTATTATGCAACTTTGGATTAAATATCAATTTGATACCCTTGTTAATTGTATGAAGGTGCAATCTCAAAAAAAATTACTCCAACCTCACACTCACTCCAAATGGCTGATAGGAAAATCAAGTACTCATAATGTATTATTGAAGATAATTTGGTTAAAGTTAATATCTTTATTTTTCTAGTAGATTTTGTAGTATAGGATATAAAGGAAGATTATTATGTGCCATTGATTTTGAGATGGTCATTTTTGGCTACTAAAAAAGCCTTTATTGATGTCAAGAAGGAGGACTCACTTTATATATTGTTAAGGAGAAAGTAGAGTATAATCTTTATAAAGGATTATGGAGTCTAGATGATGATAAAGTGAGGTGTTGGAGAGTAGATAATCTCTTGCATATAGCAATGCCACAAAAAATTGATTTCTATGGAAGGATTTTATAAATGACTACTAGCAAGATGTAGATGAGGAAGATGATGTGGAAGAATAACTTTGGAACTATGAAAGTGATAAAGATGAGGAAGATCACTTGGAAGAACTATTTTGGTGTTATGAAAATGATGATTATGAAAAAGATGACTAATATGAGGTTATGATATTCTTTGAAGTAGTGACTTTGAAAAAATCTAACATAAACAATTTCAAGAAAGCTGAGCTAATAAGTGAGGAAGATATGAGTGAGACTGAATTTTTGAAGGATCTGAAAAAGTTGTGGTCGAGCACAACACCATGACTTTGGTATTACAAAAAGTAATTATCCATCAGAAGCTAAATGAAAAAAATCATGGCTGAGCACAACACCACAACATTGGTGTCTTAGAAGGGAAAGGGTCAAGGGAAGCTTAAAGACAAAATCTTGGCCAAGAATAGCACCACGACATTGGTGATGGAGTTGTTGTGCTCACTATCATGACTTTGGGGATACAAGAAAAGAATGACCTTGCTAGAACCAAAGAAGAAGCTATGACATTTTTCTAAGCCATGGCATCTAGGAAGGGAAGGAATAAAGAAGAAAATATAAATGATATAAAATGGATGGGAGAAGCAAGAAAGAAGGAAGTAAAACCATTCACTAAAAAGCTAGCAAGGATGATATAGATCACTGATGGAGGTAAGGATGTATTTATGATCTAGCTATGAACATTAACCATAATGTTACTTTGGGAGAAAACTCAAGAATTGTTTTCACATGCATGATATAATAAATATCATATACTTATCACATGAATCATTATACATACATAACTGACCCATATGTATTGTCATGGAACTCAAATCCCACCACAATGATTGTTTTCACATGTCCATGAGAAGTGCTCCACTATCTTTAGACAATATGACTCTCAAACCTAGTTGTATAAAAAAATATTTTATTTGAAATGATATATATAGATTATGTTTACTAAGGAGAAGTTATTGCTCGAGAATGAGTAATAGTTTAGTATGATAGTCTATTTAGTATGTAAAATATAAAATACTTTTATATATTTATGGTGATATTTGACAATGTGTAAGCATAAAAATGGATGCCAGTTAGATTGATTTCATAATTTTAGAGTTTTAGTATATTTTGATTAATAGTCATACAATCAGTATGTTTTTGTAGTTAATTGGTATCTTTGTGATGTGAGGTTAATTGAGTAGTTTCAAGATTGATTATTGGCCAAAACTCCACTTAGTTAGTCATATCAATCTTTGTATGATACAACTCTATGATGATATTAGCACAATCCTTCAACTATATAAAATATTTTTTTGGCTGCAATAGTATCATGGAGCTGCAATGACATTTGTCCTCAAGCCATTGCTATAATATTTTCCCAAAGCCATGATATTTAAGTTACAAAGCCAAAAACTACTCAAGCCAATTCCATGATAATTATCTAGTATCATGACTTTTGGACACATAATATTATAAAGAGCATTACTTAAGCACTACTTCCCAAGGTTGTGACTCTTACTCTCAAGGGAAGACAAAATGATGACATAGATGTATGGGCTGATTTCCAATGGCACAATCATTCCTAGTATCGTAGTCATTTGAAACATGAGAAAGATCAAAGCCAAATCTATAGTTACTCATATCATCACAACCATTTAATAAAAAAGAAAGACTGAGACCAAATTTGTGGTTCATTCCTAGAGCCATTGTCATTTGATATATGAGAAAGACTAAGGATGGGGTCATACCCATTCCTAGTACCATGACTATTTGATGAAAAGAAAGAATAAAGCCAAAGTCATATTCATTCCAAGTGCCACAATATTGAGTTATAGAAATAGAATGCACATGTTTTTAACACTTCTCAGTGGCATGAATTTGTGTTATAAAAAAATTTGGACACATTTTCAAGTCATAGTCACTTCTCAAAGACATGACCTCAAGTTTAAGAGACTAATCCAGAGTCATGACATATTCACAAAGTCATGGCTTTCATCTTAGACAAATACTAGAACTTCGGCATATAAAACAAAAAAAATTGCAAAGACTTAAGGGAAAAAAATTCAATCACCAAGACAAAAGCAAAACATACCAATAATACTAAAAGTGATTTTCTCACTCTCTAAGAGATCCATAAGAAAGCAAGTGATGCAAGACATAAGATAAAACCTAGAAATGAGGGCCATGATTCTCAAACCCATGTCCCCTGTCTAGATTTAAAAATCAACCAAAATCTTGTGGGATTAGGGTTTGTATCCTAGATTCTAGTAAAAACTATCATTAGAAATACAAGATTCACTAGATTTCTTCTCTTGTACATAGTTTGAATCTCTCCTCAATGTCAAACTAAATTAAAATCTAGGATTTTATGTAATTATGATTTATGTGATATATAAATAGTTTTATGAGTAAATGATATGTTTTATTTATGTTATGAAATGAATATTGATAGAAATAGTGATTATATAGAACTTGAATTAGGGATTTGATTATTGATAGGTTTGTGCATAATATAATGGTGAATAATGATAAATAAACCATGAGGTTCACTCTTACATTTAGTACGAAGGAAGTGACTGCCCTTCTAACTATGATGTATGAGATAAACTTAAATATTAAAATCCAAAATTAAGGTTTATTAATTATTGCAAGTAAGGAGCACAAGATGCCAAAAGCACAAATGATTCCTACTAGTGATACATGTCTTAGAAGAATTGATTCTTAATTAATATATAACTTTTATAGAACATTTTCCTAAGGGTTCCACCTTTAGTGTGGGCTTCATATCATCTTTATGAAAAATAATGATAGATAATCTTTAGGACACGCACAAGTGAATTGTGACTCATAATGTGGTGTTAGCCATTTAAGTTTTTTTCCCTCATATGATTCATACTAGTGATATTTAAGGAAAGTATATATTAATTGTGAAAGTATAGTACTTATATAGTTGAAAGTACAAATGCTTATAAACTATATTAATTCTTAGTCTATATGATACATAAGACCAAAGAATAAAAATATATATATGAAGCAATCATCAATGTAATAAGGATCTTGTATGTCATGAGGGAATAAGGATAGTTGAAAAGTTATCTAAAAAGATATTGTATGTTATTAGGGAAAATGAGCATTTTAACATTATTATAACATTCATGTTCTATCTAAACCCCATACAAATTGAATTATTTGAACATATATCATTCGAATCTACTGAAGAAATCCTATGATCTAAAAATCATACCAAAATCTTAAAATATCTTCTCTACTAAAATTTTTTGTTTCAATGTTGGTAGACCAAATTATTAATATAATTTCTATTAAATTGACATCTTGATAAAAGTCCTATTTACTATTTATATCACTCATATACTTATAAATCTTTGTTGATGATATATTCTTGCCAATAAGCTTTTGGGATACTATCTAACCAATAAAATTGAGTAGTGTAATAACGTTGTGACAATTACACCATTTTATATTCCTTTAGGATGTTCTCATATATGATGTATAATACCCAAGAAAGAATAAAGTTGGATATGAAATCCAAAAAGTTAATATTCTTTGGATAGATTAAAAGAGTAAAAGGGTAATACATGTGGGATCACATTATCTACAAGATTATTATTAGCATGGATGTAATCTTGTAGAAAATTAACTACAAAGAAATGATACAAATGATAGCATATTGAAAGAAATTTTAGATACTACAACTATACAAGTAAAAAATAATCTAACACAAGAAACTCTAGTTTCTATGGAGAAAGCATGAGAATATGAGGTACAAGAACAAGTGGAAACTAAGGCTCTAGAAGTTAGTCATCGAAGTTGTGAAAAAAGCTATCATCTTGGCACTCATACTATGTTATAGAGAGTAATATTGCATACTATATTTTAACCAATGATGTACAATTAAATTATTATAAAACTAGGAGTAGCTCAGTTAAATCATTATGGATTATATTAATGCATGAAGAAATTAAAGTTTTATACAAGAATAAGATACCAAAGCTAGTACCTTTACTCCATGGGAAAAAGCTATTGGCGACAAATAAGGTTTACAAGATGAAGCAAAATAACAATGATAAATTAGAATAATATTATACAAGATTTGTGGTAAAGGGATAAGCTTATAAAGAATGCATTGACTTCAAGAGATTATTTTTTCCATAGTTCACCTTACAATAATCAAAGTAATCATGGATTTATGTGCTATATTTGATTTATATATAGAGTAGTTATATACCAAAATTGCATTTGTTCATGGAGAACTTGAAGAAAAAATGTAAATTCTTTAACTAGAATATTTGGCTAAAACAAGTAAGGAGAACTTGGTTTGAAGGTTGATAAATCCTTATATGGTTTCAAACATACACAATGATGATGGTATATAAGATTTATTTTCTTCACCATTAGCCTTGGGTACAATTGACTCAGTTCAAACCATTTTACATACTATAAGAAGTTTGAGGATAAAAATAACTACATCATTTTATAATTGTATGTGGATGACATGTTAGTAGCATGCCTTAAAAAAGTCAAATCCAAGAATTAAAGACATTGTTGGCTAAAAGTTTGATATGAAGGACTTAAGACAAGCAAATAATATTTTAGAGATGTAGATATACATAGACAAAAATAACATGAAGATTTGGTTCTCTAAAGATAACTATTTTAATTAGTTCTTGTTACATTTCAACATGTAAGATAGTAAGCTAATTTCTACCTTACTTTTTTTAATTTCAAGATATCATCAAATATGTTTCTTATTATTAAAGAAAAAATGACAGAGATATCTTTAGTATTGTATGCATTAGTAGTGAGAAGTTTAATATTTGTTATTATTTTATAAGACATTATATTACACAAGTAGTGGGAGTGGTTGGTTAATCTATGAAAAGTCTTGATAGAAAGCATTATAATACTCTAAAAAGGGTTCTCAAAAATATTTCAAGATTCTTAAATTTCAAAGTTAAGTTGATTTAGACTACAAGAGGGTAGAGGCTAATTTGATTTAAACTACCTAAGAGATACTATTAATAGCAATTATATCATTGGATATATTTTTACTCTTATAGAAGGAGCAATAAGTTAGATTTCAAAGCTATGGTATATCTTGTCTACTTATATAACAAAGGCATAGTATATCGTACCTACATAAGCTAGCAAATAAACAATTTAGTTGCTATTACTATTGGAAGACCTTGAACACAAATAAAAGAAAATTACTTTATTTTGATATAACTAATAATAAGAGAACTCTACACTTATCAAAAAAAATTAAGAATTTCATTTGAAAACAAAACATATTAGAGTACATATCACTTTGTATGAGAAAATAAAGAAAATTAAAGTGTGAATATGCTAAAGATTCATATTGATGAGAACCTATTAGATCTTATGAACAAACCAATTAACATTGATAAGTTTATATGGTTTAGAACCTTTTATAGCTTAGTAAGAATCTTAGCAAGAAAGGAGTTGGAAAATGAGAAAGGTGAACTTTGAGTAAAAGAATGAAACATCAAAAGTATGAAAGTAGGTAGGTGACCTTCACCTTCCCCACATCGAAAATCCTATTGGGATTTTTGATTTTTCTTTTATAAAAGGATAGATTATTCTCATTAGTAATTCGTCTCCAATCTCAAGTATCTTTAACTTGCATTTCATTTTATATTTTTAAATTTCTATATTATTGTTTTAGAATTTCTTATTTTAAATTATTTTTGTGGGTTCTTTTTTTATAACATTCAGGTATTCATTTTTGATTTTGAAGTTAATATAATCAGCAATTACTTCTATGACTAAAACATTTAGTTAGGCACACTCAATATAGTGGAAGTCACTACTAGTAGTTGGTCAATCAAAATGTCGTATAGATGCTCGAGTAGCATGCATTCTAGTTTGCCTGTAAGAATCTAGTGAACACCACTATTTTGCCCAACTATCCAAAGAAGAAAGTCTCTACATATATGCTTACTATTGATGTTTTTGTTGTTGTCACTAATCCAAACATGCCTTGTTTGACGCTAAACTTTTTTATACTTCATGGGATGCTATCATGATGATTGGCTAACTTGAGACATGCTTATGAAGTACTAAGGTTCGACTTCATCAACATGATTTATAGGATGAGAGAGAAGGTAGTACTAATCAAGGATAGCTTGTTGAAGTATGTCTATTTCATACCTCTACCACATGTAGTGTTGAGATCATGTGTCACATGTAGAGAAATTCAAATTACAAAGTTTTGGGACCACCCAAAAGCATTTAGTTTCAAGATTTGGGACGTTTTTTACTTTATCTATGCATCAAAGATTGGGATTGTCACTCATCATTTAATTTAAAAAAATTTTAAGTAAGATTGGTTTTGCAATATAAATATTAATGTCAAAACACTAAGAAATTTAATGAATGTATTTGTAAACTTTTCGTGATAAAAGTGTATGGATTTTCATCTGAACTTTTAAGGTAGAAATGTTAGTATTTGGTGGTAAAAAAATATAATATATATGCATACAATCATAGATTGACAAACATATGCATCAAGTATAAATTAATAGTGTATATGCCTAATGGTTTTATATATGTTTAATACATTATTACAATGCCTAATTTTAGGATTAGTCAATATCCCAAAAGCTCATTAGGTAATGGTCTTTCATCTAACTAGTCTCATAAGTATATGAGTCATATAAATATTAAAGTATACTTTTGACTAGATATTGATCTCATAAAAATTATTTATAGTCATATCAATCAACAAAGAGTCAACTACTACTCTAGTTGAAAAAATAAAATTTAGTTTTTTGTAAAACTATTAGATTTTAGGGTTGGTCTATTCCATTATACAAGATAATCTAAATAGCTTGGCTGTTATTATACTTGCTGATAGAACATATGTTAGATTACTATGAAAATATTACCATGTCCTACTAGTATATAAAGTATTTGTCACCTATTGTCTCTTCCCCAATTATAGTCCACTCATAGTTATCCCCTCAATAATACCAAAATAACAAATTATCTCTACTTGAGAATCATTCACAAGTCCTTATATTTTATGCAACTCATAAACTATCATTGATAGTTGTTTCATATATACATTCTTATTAGTTGACTTCATGTTTCATAAAGTTATGAACTAATGTGATATTAAAAATATTTGTATTTTTATCTTTGTAAGTATCAATACTCACATAATTAGCATATACTTACCCTCAAACCTTACTAGTGGAGTTATATAATAGAAAGTAACTCACAAGACTATCACTGCCCTATATGTCATCTCAACTCATGAATGTATCATGGTTTACCTATTATCATGTACCATGAAGATTCATGACTCCCACATTAAAGGTGTAACCCTTATGAAAATATTCAATAAAACTACCATTTTAATTAATGATCAGTTCATATAAGATATGCATAATATATTAGCTTATAAAAGTATTCATATTTTTGATTTCATAAGTATCATACTCATACAATTAATCTTACTTGATATTGGGTTTAAACATATAGGTTTGTCTCATATACCACAATCGAAAAGGCTATCACTTCCTTCCTATCATTATCTACAAATATACTTCGTAGGTTACCTATCATCATCCATAACAAATAGCATGAACAAACCTATTGGCGGTAAATACCTAATTTTAATTCTACATAAACATCACATCCACTAATAATAAACTAGAATACAACCCAAACATAAAAATCCATTAATTATGCATTAATCACACAAAATAAAATACATCAACTCTAGACCTCAATTTAACCTAATATTGGGGAGGAATTTAAATGAGATAATTTGAAATATATCTTATGAAATTTTGGTTTCTCAATAATAACCCTCAAAACTTTCAAAGAATTAAATCCTAAACTCACAATTCTCATTCATGCTCCTTAGATTTGCCTCTAGGTAGAAGTCAAAATCCTCCCTAACATCTCCTAGGATTTATGCTTGTGCCTTGCACTACATCTTTTCTTCTTGATCTCCTCTAGGTTTGGGTGAATTTAAACTCTCCAACCCATAGTTTTTTCATCATTTTATTGTGCTCTCAAGTTCTTTTATTTTCTCTTCATTTTTTTCTTTTATACTTAAATGGATGGGCATGATTTTTAAGTGGGAAGTTTCAGTGCTAGAGAATATCATGTCTTTAGTTATTCATCTCTATAACACAAAGTCATAGCATTGAGAATGACCCATGGCTTTTGTCTCTTTCTTCCTTTAGATTTCTATGGTGGTAGGAATGATCGTGATTTATGTATTTCATCTCTATAACATAAAGTCATGGTACTAGGAATATTCAATATTTTTGTATCTCTTTAATATTATATTGTAGTGACATTAGGAATGGCCATGACTATGTTTTTTGTATCTATAATACTAAGTTGTGGCATTGGAAATAGTTGTAGCTTTTACATTTCATTTCTATAACCCAAAGTCACGGTGCTGGGAATAAGACATGGATTTTTTCATTTCTCAAGAGAAAAAAGTTGCAACCATGAAAATAGACATGGCTCAAGTAAATGCTCTTTGGAACTCTATGTAGCTAATAATCATGACACTAGCGAGGCATTGTGGATTTTGACTTTATGTTTGTGGCTCTATAATGAGAAAATATTAGCATTGAAGGATTATATAGCTTTTATCACTACTTAGTTTTTGTGACATAATGTTAATATTTACATTCATGACAAAAATTATGAGCTAGTATAGTTGCAGCTCCAAAGAAGTTTTGATATAGAAAAGAATTTATTGCATAGCAAAATGATTTTGACAATAATGAGGTTGAGCATGACATATAAAGATTTTCATGACTATTATGTAGAGCTTCGAGTAAGATTGAATGTAAAAACTACCCTATAAACTCAATGAGCTTGGCAAAGTCTTAATACAATGAATATTATGACTTTAAATGACTTTTTTCTCCTCTCATATTTAACAAATCTACTACTACTAAGTCTCACAATTAACACAAAAATAAATTCAATATGACTAATATTCATCATAATCCATCACAACTATAATTATGTAAAATATTATATTTAAATCCATTTTATATGCAAACACATCATGCATAATCACCAAAATAATTAGTATTATTCAAAATTTGGCATACTGAACAAACTCCCACCCAAATGTTATTGTTCATATCCGAGCAATTACTCTTATTTTATAAAAAATTGACTTTCCATTCATCTTATATAAGTAATTTCTATGACTATGTTTGAGTGTCATAGTGTATCTAGATTACAGACTATTTCTTTTTATGTATATGTAAATAAGTTTTTATGGGATTTTAATTTTATGACTTTTTTTTGTGGAAAACTTTTGCAAAATAATCTGTGTGAATGATTATATCTTTTTTATCACACTATATAGAAAAGAAATTTGGGTTGCCACCCAAGCAACACTACATTTAATATTTATAGTTAGACCTTCACTAAAGCATTCCCTTTGTCTATAATTTTTGTAGTCAATTGCCAACTTTTTGATGTAGTCCCCTACTTTCTTTCTCCTTGTATTTTTTATATCGGTCAATAATACTATATAGAAAACTATCTTAATGGTAGTTTTGACATAGATCATTGGTATTGAATGCCCAAATAATTTTTTTTTTATTTTGCCCACAACATTATGATTTATCATAACTCCTTTGACTTCTTCGACCTCCTTCTCACAATTGACCATATTCATTTGAATTATTGGAAGTTCTAATGTAGCTCTTTCTTTAAGCATGCCAAATTTAACATCTTCAAATCTTATTTCAAGTTGTCTTACTCACTCTTCTTCCATTTCATTCACTCCTCATGTCTCAATAAGTAACTTGGTGATTATATCTACAAATGAAGCTTTGGAAGTTAGATAAAAATCATCAAATACAATATTCTCATGGCTCTCAGATCTCAGATCTCCATTGCTTACAACATTCTAATAATAGAATTGATTCAAGTCATCATTAGTTATGAGATATAAATAACAATTTGGTAGAATATAGACTTCATCATATAACATATTGATAAATTTGGTCATTCATGTTCATTTTCTAATACCAAAGTTCTCTTCTTTAGATTTGCTCACTTTCCATGTCATGAGATATTAGCTTCATCTATTGTTTTGCTCTATTGATTTGTGGATAAAGAAAGAATAATAAACTCAACTAAAAGATTCAAACAAGTAATATAAGACAAGTAATGCAAATCAAGGTGCAAATCAAAGTTTAATAACCTAACTAAATAATCATGGAAACTATGTCAAAAACTTGTTATTACTTTTTATGATACCTAATTTTTAGGATTAAGTAATGTCCTAAAAGCTCATTGGGCGAGAAGTTCTCACACACTAGTCGCACAAGTATATGAGTCATACAAGTAGTGGGGTAGACTTTTATTTAGATTATAACCTACAAGGATTGAGTGGGTAGTTTGATCAAACAACAATGTGTTAACTATTGTTCTAGTTGAAAAAATAAAACTAGGGTTTTGGTAAGACTCTTAGATTCTAGGGTTTGTCAATTTTATTATCTATGATTTTCTATCTAAATTATTTTGTTATTATTGTGTTTGGTTACAAAATGAATGTTATATTATTATGAAAATATTCTAGTGCTCTACTAGCATACAAGATGGTTATCACTTATTGAAACCTCCCTAAAGATAGTCCTTTCATAGCTATCTGACTATGTCCTTTATACTTTATCATTGAAATGATAAATCATATATGCTTAAGGGTCATCCACAAGTCTATTTTTTTTGCAACTCATCAAATGTTATTGATTGTTGTTACATGTATGTATTCTTATTCTCTGATCTTATGAGTCATAAAGATATGAAATAAATTTAGTGTTTGTACTTTTAGCTTTAAAAGTATCATACTCACACAATTAATATATAATTTCTTTCAAATCTCATGAGTAGGAGCCATATGATATAAAGTACCTCATAGTATTATCACCACCTTATGGTTCACATTTACTCATGTATATCTCATGGCTTACCTAGAGGAGTCAAACGGGCCGAGTCATGCCGGCTCATTTTTTTCAGGCCAATAGGGCTAGCATGCCGTGCCAGGCACGGCATGCTACAATACTATGCCATGCCTAGCACGATATGGTTCCTTGGAGGGCAGGCCCAACACAGCCCACAGCCCGTAATCCACTCGGGTTTGGGCTAGTTCGAGTTAGTTCAAGTCGGTTGGTTAGGGTCAAGTTGGGCATTTTTTTAAAACTTTTGGGTTTCGGGTGGCGTGCCAAGCCATCGCCTGTCGGGCATCATTATGTCATCCCTCTGTCAGGCATTGCTCAATGCATGGTCATCCATGTCATGCCCACGTGCCAGGCACCTCTGTTGTGCCTGGCATGGCACACGGGCTAAATACCCTTGGCACGAGACAACATGATTTGTGTAGAGGGTCCACCCGGAATGGGCCCAGACATGGTACTATAGCATGCTGTGTCGGGCTTATGGCCGGGCCTGGGCTTACTTATTATAATCTATCACGATGACACATGACACCAATACTAAAGGTGAATCCCTTTATGATAATGTTTTTTAAAATCTCACATTAATTGAGGATCAATTTATATAAGATATATGCAATAACTTGACTTATAAAATTTTCATACTTTTGGATTCATAAGCATCATACTCACACTGTTAAACTTATCTCAACATCAGGATTTGAAATATAGGTTTTTTCATGCATTATGATATGAAAGGACATCACTTCTATTCTAGCATTATATGTGAGTACACCTTGTTGCTTACTTATCACCATCCACAATGATAGCATGTACAAACTAACCAATAATAAAATCTTAATTTCTATTCATATGCAAATATTATATCGATCAATAACCAAACTACAACATAGTCCAAATATAAAAGTTATTAATTATGCATCCATCATATGAATTAAAATATATCAATCATATATCTCAATCTAGTCTGATATTTGAGAAGAATTCACACTTAATAATTCAAAATATATATCATTAAATATGAGAATGACATGACTTTGACTTTTAATCTCTTTAACACAAAGTCAAGATACTATTAATGAGTTGCAACTTTGGTCTCTTTCATGCTTTAAATTTTCATGGCACTGAGAATGACCACAACTTGTGCATTATATCTTTATAATAAAAAAATTATAACACTAAAAATGAGTCTTGGAATTTGTCTCCATATTACATTAGATTTCAAAGGTGCTAGGAATGACTTTGGCTATGCATTTCATCTTGGTAATACTAAGATTCAGTATTGGGAATGGTGATTAGTTATTTATTTTATCTCTATAATTCAAAGTCATAGTACTAGGAATGAGTCCCTACTTTCCTCATTTATCAATAGCAAAAATTCACCATTCTAGAAATGATTGTGGTTCAAGCAAATGTTCTCTATAACTTTTATAGCTAAAAGGCACGATGCTAGAAAAGCATCATAGCTTTTTCCTTAGTGTTGGTGGTTGTTTAATGAGAAATTCACGTCACTAATGAATGTCATTACTATTTGTTCTAGTGGGTATACTTGGATATTATGACTTAAAGTTAATGTGGTCACCATGAAAAATATTATGAGCTAGTGTGTCTATGACTCTAAAAAGTTTTGTAACTAAGATAAAATATATTACATAATGAAATTATTATGTCAACTAGGTGGTACGATCATGAAGTATAAAGATTGTCATGATTATTTGTATAGAGCTTCATCCAAGAATATATGTTGAAGCTACCCTATAAGCTCAAAGAGGTCTAACAAAGTAGTTACATAAAAAATATTATGATTTTACATAACTTTTTGTTTCCCTTATACTCAAAAAATTCACCAAGTATCACTATCATATTTCATATAAAAACCATGCAATTTCATTACTATTTATTATAATCTATCAAAGCTATAAATTTGTAAAATGGTTCAATTTAAAGCTATTTTCTATGCAAACACATCATGTATTATTACCAAAATAATTAGTATTATTTAATATTTGGCAAATTGAATAATATGTGATAAAAATTATTTTGGTATGTTGTTATAATTATATAATAATAATTTAAATAAAATAAAGGGTGAGCCATGTATCAAAATTTATGCATGTAGGACACATTACAAGCCATGTGTCAAATGCAAGCAAGTGGACATACTTATAAAAAGGTTGAGCATAAAGGAAATGAAAACTAAAGGAAAGATAGGAAAAAAAGAAAGAGAAAGAGAGGTGGGGGGGGGGGGGGGAGAGAAGGAGAAGAAAGGGAGATAGAAAAGGAAGAAAAAGGATAGTTAGTTGCACTACTTCCTGAGATCTTTGGTATTCGGATGGTAGGGGACTAAGGTCGATGGGTCCAAAGGGTGTTACTGTTGGGAATTTTGCTTGCAAGGTTTGTGCTTTATAGATTCAAAGAAGAAGAAACATCAAATGATATATATCCACTACCATGACAGTATACAAAACCACAGTAGAAAACACAAAACAATGTGGTTCATTAGTCATTCAACATGACTAGCTACATCCACCAGAAAAATGCTTATGCATTTACAGATTATAACCAAAATCAAAATGTTCTTACAGTATGTGTAACAATCAGAAAAAAAATTGCAGAGAGAGAGAGAGAGAGAGAAACAGTCCGATGGAAAAGAATTCGCAGAGAAGAAAAACCACAAACAAAAATGTATTTATATATAACAATTTCTCATTTAATTAACCAAAGCGGGTCAGATCACTCGGGCGGGCTAGGATCTGACCAGGTAGTGGGACCCCCGTTATTGTACTATTGCTGCATTCCCAGCCTTTTAATATTTTCTTTCCTACACTTACATGAAAATATTAAAACAAAAACATATTCAGTTATACAAAACAGATAATCAAAACAAATTATATACAATAGTTACATATATATATATATAACATATACAATAGTCATATTTCACACAATCACATTCCAAATAAAAATATGCAATATCTATCATGCAATCCTACATGTCATGAAATGAGAAGAAACTCATCATGTCCCATATCCTGAGTCCTCATCGACTTCCACATACATGAATTTGAATATACCCAATATGATAACCCATCATGTTTCACGTGTTTTATAAGAAGTAGATTTTTAGGATGTCACCATAGGACTTCATGTGCCTTCTCGATCTATTTGGACTTTCAGCTTGGATGTGCTTGAACTAGTCCGAGTCTTTCACTCGAGGAGGTATCTATTCCTACTTGCTATTACCTACCATATGTTTTTTATTTTAGGAAACCTTGCAACTTTGATGGACATTGTCCAAGGTATCGAGCATCTCAATAATCAACCATGTATAGTGAATGATCATAACAATGCACACACACCCAACTCATGCAATATCCTCATGGATAAATGCATTTTTATGCATACTTTTATGTTTCATATATGAGAATGATTATATGGATAAGATTACTCATGCATATCGCTAATGTATCATAGAAAATATTACTCATGCATATCACAATGGATAATGGACAATTATAAAACATGTTTATAATTCATAAACATCATTTCATTCATGTCAATATATAATGCAAGCATATATTACATAAAACAAGTCATTCTATGAAAGTAATGATATACACACAGTCAAGCCAAGTAATGGCTATTTGTACACTTGATGCAATCACCACAATTTCAACAAAGATGTAAGTACCAAATACTATTCATTAGTATATGGTCAAATTATACACTCGAAGAGTCCAAGAACATGTGAATTAGAGTCTGGATGAGAAAGATATGGTGTCCAAAGTTGCAATGCAATAAGAGCAAAACTATTACACTAATCCATGAAATAGCATGCTCGAGGGTTGCTGGAGCATTTTGGAAACTCATAAAAAATGGGTCATTAAATCATCTCAATTAATACCACAAAATATACCATAAACATGTCACAAAATGGTCTTAAAAACAAATCAAAACAATATCTTAAAGGATATGATTAAACCAAAGTAGGAAGAATCCCTACTATTTTTTGGAGCACAATAGATTGACTTTATTATTTTGATTTGATGAGTGATTACTATTGGAATGCCAAAGATATGAGGAAGAAGGCCTACTAATTTTCTTTATTCTCTCTTTTTTATTTCTCCCTTTTTCTTCTCACTTATTTGCATTAATTTTCTTTCTTCCATTTTTTTCTTCCTTTTTTTCTTTTCTTTTCCTTTCTACTCCTCCTTTTTTATAGACATGTTCATTTTCATGCATGTTGATGTGTGGCTTTCCAAGTGCACTTACATGGCTTTCCATGTGCCTTACATGTATTTACTTAAGTCTTCACATTCTTTCCTTCTTTAAAGAATTTCATCCTCGAATTTTACACATAATATATGTATAATCACATGAATAAGAAATTGATTATTTAACATTTAATGAGTAAACAATGTTTTTTAGTCCTCTAATAAGACAAGATAACTAGTATGTATCATATCTTTGTATTCCCATATTCTTCTCACTAGCCTCTTTTCCAATTGACCAACCATCAACCCATGGAAGAGTTGAGGATGTTGGTTGTCTCGACAACATCTTATTGTGTCCTATTTATTAGAATCCATTATTTACATAAAATTAATAAAGATATCCAAGTATATGAGACATATAAGTAGTAAAGAGGATTTTTAACTAGATACCGATCTAATAGGAATTGTATTAATAGTCCACACAACCAAGAGTAAGACAATACAATTCTAGTAAAAGAGATAAGTAGAGATTTTGGTATGACTCTTAGATCCTAATAGTTGTCTACTTAACTTATATGATACATATTCAAATAATTAAGATTATATTGGGTTTGGATACAAAATTAATGTTGAGTTGTTATGCAATGATCCTTTTTCCTAAAAGCATACATGGTGGTCATCACCATAAAGTCCATTCTAATGATAGTCTACTTGTAATTATCTCCTTGGCACTTTACCACTGTCACAATAAATTATCTCTGCTTAAGAGTCATTAACAAGCTCATATATTTTAGGCAATTTATCAATTACCTTTGGTAGTTGCTTCATATGTATATTTTTATTTTCTAGCCTTAAGTCTCATAAAGACTAAGAACTAATATGATTTATAAGCATTTATACTTATAACTTCGTAAGTACTATATTTGCATAATTAATAGATAATTTATTAAGTTTTACCAATGGGAATCATACAAGTAAAAGTAACTCAAAGGCACCAACTTGTAAGTCACAATACATTCATGCATGTAACATGCATTACCCATCATTATCATTAATAGTGATGATGTGACTTGGACACTAAAGGTGGAACCTTTATAAGAACATTCTATAAAATATTCACCTCAATTGTGAATAAATTCTTTAAAGACATGTATAATGGTCTGACATATAAAATTATTAATACTCTCAGCTTCATGAGTATCATACTCATAATAATTAACATATTTAAATTTTGAGTTTAAAAAAATTACTTTATATTATACATTATGACCAGAAGAGTTGTCACTTATTTCCTATCATATGCTTGAGTGAGCCTAATTATTTACCTGTTACTATCCACCATAATAATTTTTACAAATTGACCAATAGTAAAATTTCTATTTCAAATTTTATTTAATCATCACATCTATCAATTTTTATTCTCCAACATAAATAAAAAATATTTATTACTCTCAAAACTATTTATATATCATATAAAAAAATTATACAAACCCTAGTGAAACTCAAATTATCAATGATACCCTTCATGAGAATCTAGAATATAAATCCTAATTACACATATTTTTATTAATTTTCTTAGATCTACCCAAGAGAGGGGGGTTGGAGAGTTGCCCCCCTCAACTCTAATATTTATCCTATGTATTGCATCCTTTGCTTTCTTATAGATCCTCTAGAGAGTGCTAATATCAAATTCAGAGTTGTTTACTATGCTTTGACTTTTTTTGAGTTGAGAATAATATTTTTTTTGAATCCCTTCTTTATCCTTTTTATACTCTGATATTTTTGTATTTTTTACGTAAAAAGTTATAACTTTCAGAAATTATCATGATATTGGCATTCATATCTTAATCTCAAGGCCGTGACTCTAGAAAGTTGATATATCTTTGAAATATATCTTAATCTTTCTGTTATACTATGTCACAACATTGTGAAGTATCTATGACTTAACACAAAGTTAAGATGTTGGGAATAGTTATGATTATGATATTTATCTTGCTTATTATGGTATTAGTGTTAGGAATGGCCATGACACTGAGAATGACCATGACACTGGGAATGGCCTATTGTGTGCATAATATAGCTATGGTGTTGTGCATAGCCATGATGATGGGAATGATCTTTCTTATGCATAACATGACCATGACAATAAGAATGGTAGCAATGTAAAGAATGGTCTATCTAGTCCAAAAATGACCATGACACTAGGAATGACCACAACTATGTCCTTGAAATTTCTCTTATATCACAATTTCATGGCAATATGAAAGGGCTATTGTTAGTGAAAAGGCTATGACTCTAACTTGAAAGCACAAAGTCTTGTTAATAATAAATTTGTAATGCTAGGAAAAGGCTATAGTTTCTCTTATATACATTTAGCACTAGTATGATATATTGTTACTTAGGTGTGAAATTAATGTTACTACCATTTAATTGTATAAGATATTTTTGGTAATCCTCTATGATAATATCATAGTTACAAAGAATATAATCCATAGTTGAAGGATTATGTTAATAAGATAGTAGAGTTGTAATGTACAAAGATTATCATTACTAATTAAGTTGAGTTTCAACCAAAAATAGATCATGAAACTACTTTATGATTCATTAATTATTAAGTAGCCAAATGCCTACAAAAATATTTTAATTTTGTAACTATTCATTAAAATCCATCAAAATTCTAAATTTATAAGATTGATCAAATTATGTCTCATTCACACTCTTACACATTATGTAATAGTTCCAATATACTCAAAAAATATTTGATAATTTGAATACTAAAAATGAGCCATGGAAAGATTTCACATGATAGTCATTATCTATCCTATAGTGCAACATTCAATCAACTACTTAAAAAATATTAATTGCAACATCAAGCCAAAATGAAAGGATAGAAGAATGGTTATGGCAACTTGATATGAAATACTAATATACTAATTTTAGTTTACATAATGAAAGTGATGCATTATAAGTTTTAGTGGGTGATATGAAAGAAATTGTTGATGAGAACCAAGAAAATGGAATCAACATATGAAATTTCAGTGGCTGACATGACAACCAAAAAGGAAGTTGAATATGACAATCAAGAATAAGAAATCACATCTACTATCTTAAGTATACACAAGAAAAGCACACAACATATGAAATTTCAATGGCTGATATGGAGAAGTTGAAGAGGAAAACTAGGAACACAAAGCTAAAAATGTCATGATATTTCATGATGTCATAACTAGAGTAAAAAAAAAGAGAAGGCATTTCATCCCAACTATACTTGTAGAGGTTGAAATTGCGATACTTAGCTATACAACATCCTCATCTGATACATAAAATACAAGGAGAAAGAAGATGATAAACTACATAACAAAATTAATTTGGACTATAGAAATTTATGATAGAAAGAAATAACTTATTGATGATTTAGCTATGGATGTTATATATATTCCTACTTGAGAAGCAACCCAAAAGTTTTCTTGTGTGATAAAGTTTGCTGTTTGTTTAATAAGCATCACATAAAATATTACTAAACTTTGAATCCTACCCACATAAAAGAATGATAAATTCAAACTAGTTATGATTCTGACTATTACCACTTAAATGCTATGGTCATGCTCAATATTATGACTTTGATGTTATATAAAGAAAATGTCCCGCACAAGCTTAATGACAAATTCATAGTCATGAAAAATACCATGACTTTGGTGTTATAGAAAGTAATGCATCCTCATAGATTTAATAATAAAGACATGGTCATGACTCTTTTTCATGACTTTAATGTAGCATCTTGGCCCAGCACCATGACTTTTCAATTAAAGAAAGTAGAATAAGCCCACAAATCTATGACTTTCTCTTAACTTGTCATGATAATTAATATCAAACCCAAGAATTTCATTAAATAGTATCCTCATTATCTCCCAAAGATATAACAAATAAACCCCAAGCCCGCCATTTTCTTTGATTTGATGATGGGAGAGAGTAACTCTTCGAAGAAAATGAGAAAAGAAATGAGTCAAGACTCAAAAGAGAAGTGATAGAGACCCAACACCATAGAAATTCCACTCGAAGTCACGGTTCTTATGGCAATTTATGTGATAGAAAGGGGGAAATATTGGATTGAATATGTACTTGGCAAGAAAGGTTTTATTAGGGAGAGTTGATTCAAGAAATTCTTCTCGCCATTCCATCAAATCATATAGATCAAGGATTGGTTGTAATAATAGAGAATGAAGAAACACTTATTGTGAGAGAATTTTATGCTGATTTAAAGAATAAGACATATAAATATGCTTTGTTAGAGATATGTTAGCGGAAAAAGTGGTGTACTTGGTGATGTTTACTGCATTTAAGAATGCATCCAATTGGAAACCAAATATAGAAAATAATACTTAAACAAAGAAATCCAAAGTCTCCACAAATCTTTAATAGAGGCATCCAAAAATTTTGAGATGTATTATAGGAGGTGCATCTCCAAAAGAAAAAATATGTTATTTATTATATCTCAAGAAGAGTTTTATGACAAAATCTACAAGCTTTTGGAAGAAATGATGAAGCTAGTTGAGATTGTCATTAGAGGAAGTGAAGAGTCATTAGGAGCCATCTATGAATCCGTGGAAGTGAGGTAGAGGAACATGGTAGAAATTAGAGATATGTAGATTGGAGATGAGACATGTTTTTGAGAGAAACACTGAGTTGAAGAATTAGGGGAAAGTAGTAAAGAATAGAGGCATTTTTACTTTGTTTTTGGATCTTTTGAAGGTTCATCGTACTCTATTTTGTCAAGAAAAAAACATATTATTCAACCTTCTTATGAAGGTATTGGATTGGTTAGCTAAAGGTGACATAGATATAAAGAGAATATCCACTTAGAGGCTACCATTTGAGTACTAGGGCTAATTTTTGTTTCATAGAGTTGATCCAAAATAAAAAGGCCACCACCATCATCCCTCTCCTCATTGAGTTGTATTATGGTATTTTATTTATTATTATAATTGATTTCTATTGAAAAATATTGTTTGTAATGACGTGGAAATATTTTTTTCTCTTTTTTTTTCAATGGGAAGTTAATACTTGGGGACATGCAATAATTTTAGTATTAGAATTTTTTTGGTATCTTAAATATCAAATATTGTAGTGTGTTTGGTTGGGTTTTTATTATGTGTAAATACAAAAAAGTGCAATAATTAAAATGATTTCATGAAATTAGAGTTTTGATAGATTGTGATAAATATTAGTGAAATCATTAAGTTTTTAGAAGAAATTATTAACTTAGTAATGATTGGACCTATAAAGTAGTTTTGGCATCCATTTTTGGCCAAAACTTTATATAATTAGTCGTGGTAGTATTTTTATGACATGACTCTACAACCTCACTAGAATTTTTTTTTACTGTGCAACATATTTTTTGACTATGATATTATCTTGGAATCTTAGTCATGCTTATCTCATAATTTGACATCATACTAATCAAGTATCCTATTGGTACTTTTTTTGGTCATGGTCATTCTTTAGTGTCATGGTTTTATCTTTACAAAGTTATTAATATCTATAAGTATAGAGTCATAGCCTTTTTCCAATACTATGACTCTTGGCTATAAAATGTCAAAGATGAAATTACTCAAGTCACAACAATTTCTAAGGCCACGACTTTTTGCCCTCATAAGAAGGAAAAGCTAAGGCCATGTCTCATTGTCACAACATTGATGCATGAGCTAATTACAAAGGTCTTGGCAACTTTCTAACATCATGACTTTTTGGGTTGAGAGAGCTTAAGGAACATTCTGAAGTCATAATCACTTCCTAGCACCATGACTTTGGTGATATAGGATATTTAGGTGCCATTCCAAATCTACAACCACTTACTAGTGACGTGACATTGAACTTAAGTGACCAAAAGTGAAAATCATGGCATCATGCCAAAGCTATAACTTTCTACTTGGAAAACACCCAAGCATAAATACACGAAGAAAGTGAGGAGCAAAGCTTCAGAAAAAAGTTGACTTCTCTTTTATTATTTACCTTCAACTAGTCATAATAACAAACCAAAGAGTGATTTTCACACTCATTAGAGCATCCATGAACAAGAAAGAGATGCAAGGCCAAAGTTAAATTCTAATGTTAGAGAGCTTTTCTTTCAAACCCTTCCTCTCTAAAGTAGATTTTGAAAAATTATTTAAAATAGCATGGAGAATTAGTTTTTGAATCTTAGATTATCAATTTGAGATCCAGGATTTGTGTATTTCGATTTATATAATGTATAAATATTCAATTTAAAATGTATTGTTTGATTTTTATTATGGAATGAATATTGATGGAATTAGTGATTTATATAATTGAAATTAATATTTGACTATTGCTAGGTTTGTGTGATACAAACTATAATCCATGACACTCATTGTGAATAATGACATATAATCCATGACACTCATTCATGCATATAGTAAGATGGAAATGATAACACTTATGATTATGATATGTGATCCAAACTTATATGTCTAAACTCGAAATTGAGATATATTTATCATTACGAGTATGGTTCTCATGAAGGTAAGAACATGAATAATTTTATATGTCAATATATTGCACATGTCTTGAAAGAATTGAAACTCAATTGATATGAATATTTTATAGAATACTCTTCTAAAGGTTTCACCTTTAGTATGAGAGTCATATAATCACTATAGAAAATGATGATATGTAATCCAAAGAATATGCATGAGTGGTTGACTCGCAAAGTAGTAATAGTCATTTGAGTTGCCCCCATTCATATGTTTCTTATCAATGAGATTCAAGGGATGTGCAATGCATAATAAAGTTTCAATGAGCCTTTTAGATACTCTCTAATTGATAAAATTGGGCAGCATAATAAATCACAAAATAACTCCAATTTTAGATAGATTATGTGGATAGAAGATCAAGGGATGTGCAATGTGAATCAAAGAAAAAATACTACTATGTATTATGCATATGGGTCATTTGAGGAGAACCTCAATTCGCTCTACAAGAGGCAAAATTAACTATATAATATAATTTTTAGAATAATAGAGAGGGTTATGGGCAATGAGGAAGACATAAGAAAGTAGTTTGATGGAAAGAAATAGGCAGACTACCAATCATTTTCAACAAAGTAATATATCATTAATTGATTTTCTTACTCCTCATATGCCTATAAAGATCAATTAGGAAAGAGGAAGATTCTATTTTCTTTAGGAAGAACGCATGTTTAGGTGTGGGATTGTTAGATACTAAAGATCATCAATTTTACAAATGATTTTGGCTTGTTTCATGTGCTATTTATTTGAAAAAGGGAAGAAAAGTCATCAATTTAACAAAAAATAAGTTCTCATAAGTTTTGATGAAAATTAATGAAGTCTAATGTAAAGTGAGTACAAAAATCATACACTGATCTAACAAAGAATTGAAGCGCATAAAGTGAGGTGAAGTCATAACATTTTCACTGTTGCATCATCATTAATAAATAATACTAGCACATATCTTTGAAGTAGTTGTGACAAGAATTTTTTGGTTACAACTCTATATATTGGTTATGATATTTATTTTATGTCATGACTAGGTTACAAGGTCATAATATATTTCTACATTGTAACAACTTCTTGGTCATGATCATATTTTAGAGTCATGATCACATTTGCTCTAGAACACAATTTTGGTCATCATGTTATTTTCACATCATGACACACGAACTATTGAATCTCATTCATAATATCAAAATGAAGTTGTGATATTGATTAAATAATAATATGAACTCAGGGCATACTTATTCAAGGTCGTGACTTATTTATTATAGAACCAAAATCTCAATTAATAAAGTTATTTTATTAATGTTATTTTTTTAATGTCATGGCATCTAACTTTAAGGCATGACTAACTTTAGTCATGATATCTTTTTTCATCATGACATTATTCTCAAACATTAATAATGATATCATGATATTTTCCATGCTAGTCAATGACATGATGTTATAGAAGTAGTTCAACTCAAAACTCTATCATGATATCAACCCTGTGTCATGAATGAGCTAATTAAATATGCTAATTGCTACAATTATTGATAGGACCCAAGGATATACATCTTGTACTTAAAAAAAAGAGAGATTATGAAAAAATAATTGAAGGAAATGAGGCATAAAAATACCATTCCGATGAGGGAAACACAATGGCAATGGAGGCGAACTCAAACGAATTGGATTGGAAACTAGAATTAAAACTTATAACCTACTGTCAATTGCTTTTAGAGATATATGATTTAACAATATTATTCCCAAAATATCTTGTTCGAATCTTTCTCCAATATTAGGCTAATTTAGGAATCTAGGGTTGGTTTATATTGAATAATTTACGGAATTGTTTTATATTAAATGTTAATAGATTTGAAAGTATCTTAAAATTTATAGTCTAGGGTTTCATCATCTCATGGATGTTATGTGTTGAATATGGTGGTTGTTAATTGGTAAGTCATGAGAAATAATCAAAGGGACATGTATTGATAGGAAGTGACAACCCTCCTACTATCTTTCTCTTACGATGACTTCTATAGGTAAACTTTATAGGTTGGCATAAATTAATCAATGTGAGTATGATGCTAATAAAGTTGAAAACACATATTTATGACCTTACCATTGTATGTTCTCTAAAAGTATCGGTCAGACAGAAAAAGATATGCACAAATGAAAAAAATAGTCAATGGAAGTTAATGATTTTCCTAAAAGAAGTAGGAGTTGTAGGGTTGCTAATTATTAGGTAAATATTGGATTGCTAATTATTAGATATACTGAAGGTATAACCACACGATGATCATCCATGAAAGTGATAATTTTTGATCTATTAATGCATGAGGCTAATAAGGTCTAAAGATCATGCATCTTATTTTCCTTCCTCCAATAACTATTTATTGGATAACCACAATATCATTGATAAAATAGAATCATACATAAGAAAGTAAACTAATCATAAGGCTAAGTATTTTTCGAGATCCAATTTTATCTTGTCAACTTAACTAGTTTAGTCAATTCAATAAAACGTGATCAAAAACCAATAATAATCCTAATATGATTGGTATTTAAACTTACAACAACTTTTTTACTTATACGAATCATCTACCTTCAAAATTGAATTAGCATGAATAAATATACCAAACAAGCTTTTAATGCCATGTCAAGGACTATTGAGTAATTGACATCATTACAAAGTCACAATACCCATTTTTTTAGAAGGAGACTATTGACTACACCCCCTCTTTTCAAAATTTCTCATGCAAAAGGGTTTTCAAAAGCTTTTTATAAGGTCATGATGATGAAATCTTAAAAGAAAATAAATAAATAAAACTCTTATATTAAATAGGAGTGTTTTGGGTGGACAATAAGATATTTTAGTATGGATTGGTTTCTAAAAACTCCTAAGAGTTTAGAATATTCTTTAAATCTATAACTCCTAATCTCCATCTTTCTTCTCTTGTATCTTTGAACGTGGTTGGCCGGAGTTCTAGTAGAGGATCATGTAGTGTTTGCATCGCATTGAGCCTGCACCTAGTGTTTGTGTAGAGGATGTGTTGTAGAGCCTATGTGAATGCCCAAAGGATGTGTTATAGATTTATTTGATATTTGGATTATTTTAATTTGTATGTTTTATTTTATGTATCCTTTGAATATTTTGCCAATTGTGGGCATAATATAATTTATATGTGTAAGTATATATTCTGTCAAATTTTGAGGAGTATATATAAAGAACATTGGGTGTATTCTGTTAAAATTGGATAGAATATGTCCTGCCAAGATTAAGCATTTGTGAATTAATCTTGAATTTAATTTTGGAATTAATTTGGAGATTTAATTAATATATATTTTGGAATTTAATAAATTTAATTTTTTGAATGATTGAATCTTGGTTTTCCAATTTAAAAAAAAATTAAATGTGAGATATTTTATTTTACTATTTGTGTTCTTAAAAATTCTATAATATACTTAGAAATTTAACTTGGGATTTAATTGAAAAAGTATGATTTTAATTAACTTGGGATTTACAATTAATGTAGGATTTTAATTTCAAATTGGATAGAAATTTATTTGAAAATCTAAAATATATTATGCTCAACCATTATTGGATGTTTTAAAAAATCTAAAAATTTAAAGTTTTAATTATTTGATAAATTAACCTAATTATGTGTCAGAAAAATTATTTTGAAACTAATCTTAGTTTCTCAAGACAACCCCAACAAGTGATATTTGAAAAGGTTAATTGATTTTTAAGTTATTGGATATTATATATGTCAAGTCTCAGAGATAAAATTATTTCTTTATGAAAGAAAGAAATAGTTAGTTGAATTTTTTGAAAAATAAAATATAAATCTTTTTATTAATTGAAATTATCAAACCCGAATATAAGAATTGAAAGTGAACAAAATAAGTGATTTAATTGTCCAACAAAGTTAGTTAGGAGAATGATTGGGTGTAGATTTGGTAGCTACTTTAAACATTACGCCGGATCCTATTTAGTTTTCAATGATTATGCTTGAAGTATATGAATTAGTTAGGCTAGACATTGGAAAGACATCTAGGATATGTGGCATCAAGAATATTTGTCTGGGGATAAATACTAGATGATGGTTAATTTTGGATGTCTTAAAAATTCAAGTGAACTACTATATATGGGAGTGTTGGATAATATGATTCATGCAGATAATCTTCAGAAAAGCTAATAGATATTATGTCACTGAACAAAGTGATGGCTAAAAGAGAAATTCTAAGTATGTTACCCAATCTAGAGTTAGTTTGGATTTGGATAAGTGTCTTGCAAGAAATCGCAAGCATAGACTCCTAGTTGCATAGACTATGATATGTCTATGTGGATAATTGTGTTGCACCCAAAAGTAGTTCATACTTAATACACGATACTCACCTAGTAATGGGAGGATAGTCAATATAACTAAGATGCATGGTATGTTTGTGTTGTTTTTACCTCATCATTCAAGGAAATTGAGATTGATCAATCTAAATTCCACATGTGTTTGTTTTGAGATAAGCAGGATTCCCAAAAAAATCCATTTTTAGTATAATTTTAGTCCAATCACACTTGGGGATCAAATAGATCAAGGGAAAACTTATGAATTGAAATTAAAAGTTAATTCATTTATTTCAATACTTTTAGGGATCAGGTATATCAAGTCAAAAGCTTATATGTTTGAAGTAATATAAGCTTCTCGCAGGGATCTATTGGATCGTGGGAGGGGGGTGGGATCTTATGACTCATAACGAAATGAGGTGTCTCAATTAATTTCATGATATATTAAATTTTTAAGAAAAATAAAATTTTTGAGAAATTATTTCTCATGTGAAGAAGATCAATAATCAGTTTTGGTGTTTAAAGGGTAGAACTCCCTATGATCTATCTTGATCTTCCCAAATAGGGTAGAGAGAGAGAGAGAGAGAGAGATTATTGAGTTTACCAAATTTTTTAATTAAATTATAAGTTTAATTAAATATTTTGTTTAATTACAATTTTGGTTTAAATTTAATAGGATGTGATATATTGTTTTTATTTTATTTAATAGATATGAGCTTGATTTTGTAATGTAATGGAATGTCTCAATTAACATTCAGGATAAATTAAATTTTCAAGAATAATTAAATTTTTAAGAAATTATTTCTAATGTGAAGATCATTAATCAGTATTGGTGTTTAAAGGGTAGAACTCCCTATTATAATTTTTTAAATTTAAATTATTGATCTATCTTGATCTTCCCAAATAGGGTACAGAGAGAGAAAATTATTGGGTTCACCTAATTTTTTTAATTCAATTGGTAGTTAAATTAAATATTTGGTTTAATTACAATTTTGGTTAAAATTTAATAGTATGTGCTATAATGTTTTTATTTTATTTAATAGATCAAAGCTTGATTTATTAATGTAATGGAATGTCTCAATTAACTTTCGGGATAAATTAAATTTTCAAGAAAAATTAAATTTTTGAGAAATTTTTTCTCATGTGCGGATCAATAATCAGTTTTGGTGTTTAAAGGGCAGAACACGATAAGATAATTTTTTAAATTTAAATCATTGATCTATCATGATCTTCCCAAATAAGGTATAGAGAGGGGGGGATAATTGGGTTTACCTACGCTTTTTAATTAAATTGTTAGTTTAATTAAATATTTAGTTTAAGCACAATTTTGGTTTAAATTTAATAGGATGTGGTATAATGTTTTTATTTTATTTAATAGATTTGAACTTGATTTTGTAACGTAATGGAATGTCTCAGCTAACTTAAAGGATAAATTAAAATTTCAAGAAAAACTAAATTTTTGAGCAATTATTTCTCATGTGAGGATCAATAACTAGAATTGGTGTTTAAATCGTAGAACTCCCTATATTAATTTTTTAAATTAAAATTATTGATCTATCTTGATCTTCCCAAATAGGGTACCGAGAGAGAAAATTATTGGGTTCACCCAATTTTTTTAATTAAATTGTTAGTTAAATTAAATATTTGGTTTAATTACAAATTTGGTTTAAATTTAATAGGATGTGACATAATTTTTTTATTTTTTTTAATAGAGCTGAGCTTGATTTTGTAATGTATTAGAATGTCTCAATTAACTTTCAAATTAAATTAAATTTCAAGAAAAATTAAATTTTTGAGAAATTATTTCTCATGTGAGGATCAATAATTAGTTTTGGTGTATAAAGTGTTGAACTCTCAATGATAATTTTTAAAATTTAAATCATTGATCTATCTCGATCTTCCCAAATAGGGTATATAAAGAGAGGGGGATAATTGGGTTTACCTAAGCTTTTTAATTAAATTGTTAGTTAAATTAAATATGTGGTTTAATTACAATTTTGGTTTAAATTTAATTGGCTGTGACATAATGTTTTTATTTTATTTAATAGATCTGAGCTTGATTTTGTAATGTAATGGAATGTCCCAACTATCTTTCAGGATAAATTAAATGTTCAATAAAAATTAAATCTTTGAGAAATTATTTCTCATGTGAGGATCAATAATTTGTTTTGGTGTTTAAAGGGTATAACTCCCTATGATAATTTTTTAAATTTAAATTATTGATCTATCATGATCTTCCCAAATAGGGTATAGAGAGAGAGAGATATATATTATTGGGTTTACCTAATTTTTTTAATTAAATTGTTAGTTAAAGTAAATATTTGGTTTAATTACAATTTTGTTTTAAATTTAATAGTATGTGACATAATGTTTTTATTTTATTTAATAGATCTGACCTTGATTTTGTAATGTAATGGAATGCTTTTGGTAAATTTTTATATAAATTAAGAATTAATTATTTTTTTTCGCAAAAAAAAATATTATGATTTGAATAATATATAAGGGTAAATTTTTAAAATACTTAGAAAAAAGCGGACAACCCATTTTCGGACTTAAAATTTGGGTTGAGCTTCATTACTTTCATTATGCGCGGAGAGAGGCCCCCACAATAAAAGAGAAAGGTTCCATGCCACCTGGGGGATGACTTCTAAATGAAGAGGAGGTCCCCACTTTCAGAAATGATATAAATTGAGAATGTTTCATGTATTTATGCATGGAAGCATAACACATAAAGGAGGAGATAAGCCCAATTTTTCAAAAAATAAAAATAGGCTTGTCATATATTTTTTTTAAACTTTTTTTTCATGTGAGGAAGAAGAATTAGTTTTGTAATTTAATGAAGAGAACTCCCTATGAGAATTTTTAAAATTTAAATCATGGGTCTATCTCGGTCTTCCCAAATAGGACAAAGAGAGATATTGTGGGGTCTACCAAAATTTTTATTTAAATTGTTGGTTTAATTAAATTTTTGGTTAAATTTAATGGGATGTGACAAAATGTTTTATTTTATTTTAAAAAATTTGGAGTTTTGTATGGAAATAATACGTTTTAAATAAAAAATCTAAAATATAATATTGGTTTGAAAAATATTAACAAACAAGTGCGTCTAGAAAAAGAGTGGCAATGGCCGTCGTTGAGATTGACGATCATTGCCTTGCTATTGAATTTTTAAAAACAGAGGCATGTTTTGTGAATACCAGCTATTGAAAATACTGTAGAGATCCCACTATTATTATCTCAGTTCGCCCCTAGCCCCTCACACCTCGCCCCTCTACCCTCACCCCTCGCCCCTCAACCCTCGCCCGTTTGCCCTCACCTCTCGCCTATCTCTTCCAACCCCTCTTTCCCCACCCGTCTCCAAGAGCTCCTTCGTGGAGCTCGATGAAACTCCAAGCACTCCACGAAGGAGATCATTGAGCTCTAGCAAGCTCTAAGTGGAGCTCGATGAGCTCTCTCTTGGAGTTCCACTGAGCTCCACAATGGAGCTCGAGGAGGTCCAGTGAGCTCGAGGAGCTCCGTCGAACTCCACGTTGGAGGTCTAGTGAGCTCCATCATGAAACTCCTCGAGCTCCACGTCGAGCTTGCCGGAGCTCACTGGAGCTCCTCGAGCTCCACGTCGATCTTGCTGGAAGCTCGACAGAGATCCACGATAGAGCTCGTCGGAGCTCCTCAAGCTCCACGTCGAGCTTGCTGGAGCTCCCCGAGCTTCACGTCGAGCTCGTCAGAGCTCCTCGAGCTCGCTGGAGCTCACTGGAACTCCTTGAGCTCCATCGTGGAGCTCTATGGAACTCCACGAGGGAGCTTGTCTAGCTTTAGTGAGCTCCACTTCGAGTTCGCTGGAGGTTGACGAGCTCAATTGTGGAGCTCGTGGAGTTCCATCAAGCTCCATGAAAGAGCACCACGTCGAGCTCGCTGGAGCTCGACGAAGCTCAACGAAGGAGCTCCTGGAGATGGGCGGGGGAAGAGAGGTATGAAAAGAGGGGCGAGAGGTGAGGGCCAACATGCGAGGGGAGACGGGCGAGGGTAGCGGGGCAAGGGTGAGGGGCGAGTGACGAGGGGGGCGAGCTGAGATAATGATAATAGGATCTTCACATTATTTTCAATAGCTGGCATTCACAACACCGACATTTGATTTTTAAATTTCAACAACATGACAATGACCGTCGTTCACAACTACGGCCATGCAATGCTGTTTCCAGACACACTAGTTTGGTCATGTTTTTCAAACTTGAATTATATTTTAGATTTTTTTATTTAAAACGTATTATTTATGTACAAGACTAAAAATGTTGAGCTTGATTTTGTAATATAAAGGGGCGCTCACATTAGAAATGAGAGCTCTTATTAAATTTTTAAATAAAAGTAAAAAAAAAATAACTTGTTTCTTTTCGAAAAAAAATTTTATGGGTTGAATAACATATACGGGTTAATTTTTAAAATACTCCGAAGAGAGTGGACAACCCATTTACCTTCATTTCTTTCTTATGCATGGAGGCATCCTCGTTTAATAAATGAGGAAGGTTCCATGTCATATGTGAGATGACTTCTAAATGAGGCGGGATCTCCCTTTTCAAAAATGAAATTGATTGAACTTGTTTCATATATGTACACATGGAAGCATATATGCCTAAAAGAGGAGATAAGCCCCATTTTTAAAAAAAGAAAAATGGGTTGTCACATTTTTATAGATGGGGGCTTTCGAATATTCCACCTATTTTTGCATATCTTTCTACATAAGGTTTTTTTGAAACCTTGTATAGAGTTGTGGAGATGGAAACTTAAAAGGAAATAAATAATAAAACTCTACTATTAAATTGAAGATTTTTTGGGTAGACAATGAGAGACTTCAGAAAGGGATTAGATTCTACAAACTCTTAAAAGTCTGGGATTTTTAAAATCTATAACTCATAATCTTCATCTATTTTCTTTTATATGTTTGAGCATGGTTATGTGGAGTACCAGCAAAGGATCATGCAATGCTTGTGTAGGGTTTGTGCTGGTGTTCATGTAGTGGACATGCTGTAAAGGCTATGTGAGTACTCAGAAATTCAGAGATTGAAATAGGAGCTAGGATTTAGAAAGATAAAACCCAAGTTTAATTTCATACCATATATTTTTATTATATTTTATAATCCATTGTTGATTTGTGGATGTATTGGACAATTAAATTAAATTAATTTGTTTATTATTTTTTATTTTATGTATTCATTGAGTATGTTTCCAACCTAGGTAGAATACAAGTTGTGTTTACAAGTGTAAATTATGCTAAAATTGGCCACAATATATAAAGGTATTTTGGGCATATTCTACTAAAATTGGGTATAATATATCATGCTTATTGGATATTTTGGGAATTAATCTCAAATTAAATTTGATAATTAATTTTATGATTTAATTAATATATATTTTAAGATCGAATGAATATAATTTCTATGTGATTGAAATCTTTGATTTTCAATTTAAAAGATAATTAAATGTGGACTATTTTGTTTAAAAATTTTCTAGTTTTGAAAAAATTTAAACATAAACGGGAATTTAATTTGAGATAAAATTGGAAAAAAAAGTTAAAATTTTAAATTAAAATTAAATCAGAATTTTAATTTATAAATAAAAAAGAAATTATATTTGAATATCTAAAATATATTGTGTTCCATTATATTTTGATGGTTCAAAAAAAAAATAAAAATTAAAAGATTCAATCACTAGATAGATTAAATAACCTAATAATGAATCTGAGAAATAATTTTGAAATTATTATTAGTCTTGTCCTCAATATCGGGTCGAGCCCGATATTCATTAAGTTAGTAATCACATGTATATTTATATAGTCAAAATAATAACTATTTATTATGCAAATTCATTTTAATGGAGAGTTCACATATGTGTACATCATAGAATTTATTATTTATGTAAGCATGCTTATAGTATGTAAAAGAATGTAAAATTACTATAAATCACTATAAATCACATACAAGTGTGATATATATATATATAATATGTTTGAAAGCATATACATATATGTACAAAGACTAAATATATATGCTTTAGTATATATAATATATGTATGCATGCAAACACATATTGTAATACTTCCTAGGCTACATTGACCTGAGTCTCACATCAATAAAAGATTAGTTCTCCAAAAATATATAAAATAAATTGTTCATAAGTATGTTTGTGATTTTGATTTTGTAAACATCTTATTCGTAACAATTAATTATATCTCAATCTTTAATTTTTACACATAGATTTATCTCACTTATTTAGATAAAAAGGATTATAAATTCATCATTATTATATCGTATGGGTAGGTCCTGTGACATGCATGTCATCGTTTGTAATAGCCTACATGCATAAACCTACGAAATTGTGAAAACTCTAAATTTAGGTGTTGGATATCATACATATCCATTAATATCTAAATAATAATATTACCATAAATACACATCATCAATACACAAGTATATAAAAAACAAATCCTAAATCCTGATTTTGCCTAATATTGGGGAAGAATTTGGGTGAGATATTTTGAGTAGTATCTCATGGAATAGAGTATTCCCAATGAGAACCCTAGCGAGAATGTAAGTCTTAAAACTTAAAACAAATAATGGTTATTCATGCTTGCCTTGTCTCACTGGAGCTCGACGTCGAGATCTCTGGAGCTCCGAGCACAAAGTGGAGCTCACTAGAGCTCGACGAAGCTTGTCGAGCTCCACGTAGAGCTCGTTGGAGCTCGACGGAGCTCCACTTCGAGCTTGCTGGAGCTGCATGAAGGAGCTCATTCGAGCTCCATCGTGGAGCTCTCTAGAGCTCCTTGATGAGGTTCACGATGAGGTTCCAGGAGCTTCATCCCTGAGCTCCACTTCAAGCTCGCTAGATCTCCACTTCGAGCTTGCTGGAGCTCCACGATGAGGTTCCATGAGCTTCATCGCCGAGCTCCACTTCAAGCTTGCTGGAGCTAGATGGATCTCCACTTCGAGCTTGCTGGAGCTCGACGGAGATCCACGAACTCCACGAAGGAGCTCATCGGAGCTTCATTGTGGAGCTCGAGGAGCTTTAGCAAGCTCCTTTGTGGAGATCGTGGAGATCTGTAGAGCAGCTAGCTCGAACTGGAGATTGATGATAGAGCTCCTGAAGCTCCATCGTGGAGCTCGACGAAGCTCCTGGAGCTCCACGTCGAGCTCCCTGGAGCTATTTCGTGGAGCTTCGTCTAGCTCCGGCGAGCTCATGGTGGAGCTCGACAATGGAGCTTGAAGGAGCTCCACGAAGGAGGTCACTAGAGCTCCATCGAGCTCCTCAAGCTCCATGTCGAGCTCATTGGAGCTCACTGGATCTTCTCGAGATCCATCATGGAGCTCAATGGAGCTCCACGAAGGAGCTCCTGGAGATGGGCGGGAGGAGAGGGGTGGGAAAAGAGGGGCGAGAAGTGAGGGTAGATGGGCGAGGGCAGAGGGGCATAATGGGATCTCTAAAGTATTTTCAATAGCCGGCATTCACAAAGCTGGCTACTGATTTTAAAATAATAATATGGTAGCAATGAAAGTTGTTCACAACGACGGTCATTGCCACTCTGTTTCCAGACGCACTAGTTTGGACATACGTTTGAAACCATGCTTAAATTTTGGATTTTTTATTTTAAATACATTATTTCTATACAATACTTCCATACTAATCTATCCTTTATCTTATAAATGAATACAATAATACCCAAAGACTAAAAAAATTTCATTATACATAAGAAAGTGAGTTAATCATAGAGTCTAAGTATCTTTATGATAACTCAAGTCTTTCTACTCAATTCGAACATCAATTGGTTTATTGTTAGTTGGTCAAACTATCTACACAATCTATATGGGATTGATATTTAGACTTATGTCCATCTTTATTACCGGTACAATCCATATACTTGCAAAATTCTATTAAATGAAAGAAAATTGTTTAATTAGTTGCTAAGACCATATCACAAATAATAAGTTTTGACACTGTAATAAAGTCAGAATAAATTTTTGGTAACTTTATCAAGAATTATTGAGTTTAATTAGTTAACTTGAGTTGATGTAACTACTCTTATAAAATAATAGTTCTATATTTATATGATTGCATAATAATTATTGTTTAGTATTTGTGTTATATTTGTTTTTTTATTACACTTGTTTGTTTGTTTTGTAGCTATTACGAATCATATGAGCCAAAGTTTTATGATTAAATTAACACATTTGGACCCAAAAATTAAGAAAACAATGAGGAAAATATTGAGACTAGAGGTGTCAAACGGGCCGACCCGGCCCGACCATTTTTTAAGAGCACGGCCGTGCTTTCGTGCCGGGCCAGGCACGACACGGTTACTGTACCGTGTCGTGCCGTGCCTGGCCCGGCCGTATGAGCTAGGAAATTAGGAATTTTTTTTAAAAATTTTATTGTTTTAATTTTTATTTTAATTATATAAATTATATAATTATATATAAAATTATTGATATTGTATAATATTATAAATTTATAATATGAATTATGAATATTGTTTACAATTTATTAAATTTACAAAGTGTAATTTGTTTTTATAATGTAAAATAAAATTAGTTTAAAATGTATTAGAATTATATAATAGAGTTATAAATCTTTAAGTGAAAAATTAAAACAAAAAAAATAAATAAATCAATAAATAATGTTAAAAAAATTAAAAAGTAAAAAAAACATGAGCAAACCAAATGAAAAATGACCAATCAGCCATTAGATACCGAAGGTTCGAACCAAACAAATTAATGTTTCAACGTAACGTATAAATAAAGCATACAATCAATAAAAAACAAAACATTGAAATAAAAAAATAGTAGATCATCAATCGTCAATCAGCATATCATGAGCATCATCAGTCGCAATATCAAGATCAGTATCATATGGATCATTATCATCAGTAATCAACTCTTCCGCTATCGTAGTTGATGCGGCTGCAGTACTAGTCCCAGTCCCAGCTCCAGCACGATCATGGATGCTAAACCTCGAATCCTCCCAATCCTTCAAACAAGCCAATGCCTCACCAATATCTGGACGTAATCTCGATCTCTTATCCGAAATCACGTTCACTACAATAGAAAAAGTAGACTCTAATGCTACGCTCGACACCGTAGGAGTCAGTAGATTCCGTGTCATCCTAGATAGCACGGGAAAGGTGGACTCATATGATTTCCACCACTATAATATATCAAGATTCTTAGTATTAGAATGTGTAAGGATTGAGCAGTAATTGGTATCTAAGTACCGAGAAAGCTCGCTCCTATGTGATGGTCTACCCCTACGTTTCCCCCTCGCTAGCTGAATGGAAAAATCATCATCTCTGAACAAGGTATCCATGTCCATAATCATAGTCTCACTACCACCACCACCATACCTAGTATCATAGTATTTGAACAAGTCAGTCAACTTCTCGTGAATGAACCCTTTAGGTGGCTCTTCCAGGTTCATGAATGAGGAAATGTAAGTCAGGGTGTTTTCTACCCCTTCCATCTTAACCCTAGGGTCCATGCATGCAACGGTGCAATAAAGAGATGGAATGGTGGACCAGTACTTCAAATACTTGGTTTCCATCTCTGCAACCATATGGCTAAGTGTCAGTCAGCTCGATACTTCCTAAACATACTACTAATGTTGCATATGCACCGGAGTGCAATGCAAGTAGTGGGCGTATAAACCGACTAACACATGTTTGTCGTATCATAAAAAATCTTCAGGAATTTCATAAATGAAATTATTAAAGCCCAGTTAGTGTCATCAATAATAACTTTGTCACTTTTACTATTGACGTAGTCGGATATCACGTGTTCGTATCCAACACATGATTCTAACATCAGGTACGTGTAATTCTAATGATGTCTCACATCCGATTGGAATTTCTTCTTCTTAAGATTCACAGACAAATAGAGATTACCAAACTCTTGTTGTCTGCGAGGAGTGCGAATATATTTTAGTGCATTACGTATATTATCCAATGCGGGGGAACAAACCTTCATACCCGCTTGAACAATCAGGTTAATCACGTAATACATACATCTGACAATAAAGATCTCTCCTAATGGTGCATCTCTTATATTCCTAACAAACATGTTAATCGCTACTCCATTATTAGATGCGTTATCGAATGTGACACTAAAAATTTTATTTTGAATTTTATATTCCCTAAATATTTTCATCATACACTCAAAAATGGCCGGGCCATCATGAGGATAAAGAATCTCAGAGAATACTAAAATTTTTTTATTCATTGTCCAGTTAGAATCTACATAGTGGCTGGTGAGACATGCATAAGATGATTCGTCGTGACTTATCCAGATATCGGACGTCACGGACACTACTCCACTATATGCCATAAATTCATTAATTATTTTTTGTTTTTCTAACTTATACAATTTTAGTATGTCATTCCTAGATGTGGACCTAGGAATCCTATTATAAGCAGGCTGAAAATATGTCTGCATAATGCGCATAACCCTTAGTTCTTCCGAAAATCTGATCGGAAGACCCATCAATGTGATAAGTCTGGCCATGCCGTCCCTACCCAACTCGCTGGAGTATATGAAGGGAGCAAACTTTGAGACTGAACTCGATCCAGTCTCAAAAAATGCAGTGCCAAGTTGGGTTTGCCTAGGATCTAATGAACCATATTTTTTGGTACATAATTCGGCATGCCTCTTAAAGTGTCCAGTCCCAAACGAACTCTTACATGTTAAAAGTCTCATACAATTTTGCATTATGTCATTTCTTCTTCCTCACCCCTAATATTTTTTTTTGTTTTATTATATTAAAATGAGTCTAAACTACAGAAATCCTCCTAGTTTTTTGTTTTTTAGAAGTTTGGGTTGAGACGACTGGAGAAACCAAAGTTTTAGCAGCCTCAGACCTATGTGTAATATTTTTATTTTCTAAATTTAAATATGTTTCATTAGTATTTGTCATTTTTTATGATTTTTCTTAATCAGGACACTATTTTAAAATTTATCTATTTTAGGTCTAAAGAGAGAGAGACTAGAGAGAGAGAAAGTAAACAAAAAAACTTAAATTAAATTACCCGATCAAGCGGTGAGGTCGATCACGTGCACGGTGCACCACATTCTAGCTCAAAATTCAAAATCCAAGTTGATATTCCCGAAAAGCAAGGCCAAATGTCAAATGACGAAATCACGACTTCACGAGTCCTGAGAGAGATGTACAAGATTTTTGAGATAGAAAATGTGAGATTTGAGATAAAAAATATTTATGAAATATTAGAGAGAGAGAGGGGGGGGGGGGGTGGAATTTATAGATGATAAAAAATAATTTTTTTTTAAAAAAAGTGATTATTTTTATTTTTTTAAATTTTTTTAAATTTTTAGGCGGCAGAATTAGAGGTGTCAAACGGGCCGGGCCGGGCCGGCCCAGCACGAGGCACGGCACGGTTCGGCCGTGCCTGGGCCGGCCCGGCACGATCAAAAAACGTGCCCGGGCCCGTGTCGTGCCCGGGCGAACAAAGCACGTGCCGTGCCGTGCCTTGGCACGGCACGCCGGCATGCGTGCCTGCGTCGTGAGTCGTGACTCGTGACCCAACTGGGCCCCGCCCCCGGTAAAAAGACCGCGGGTCGGGTCCAAACAGACCCGACCCGCCCCGCCCCGCCTGCCCTGCCTTGCCGTGCGCCCGTGCCCGAATTTAAAAAACCGTGCCGTGCCGTAGCACGGCTCGGCACGTGAAAAACGGGCCGTGCCGTGCTGGGCCGGCCCGTTTGACACCTCTAGGCAGAATTATGAGGGCCGTTGGATTCTGCCCCCTAGCCGTTGGAGGCGAGATCCAACGGCTATAATATAAAATTTTTTTTAATTATTTTTTTAAAAAAGACCCGACCCGCGGTCTTTTTTGTGGGAAGGGCGAAGGCGATACTAGGATAATGGTGCGGGTGCGCCCGTGCCGGTGTGCTGTGCCACGGGCCACCGAACTGTGCCGGTTCAGGCACGACACGAGGCCCGGTTGGCCTTGGCACGCCACGGCATGGGACGTACCTTTCCGGGGCACGTCACGGGCCCAGGCATGGAATTTTCACGTGCCAGGTCGGTCCGACCCGGCCTGGTTGACACCTCTAATTGAGACAGATAGTTGAGAAAGAAAATGTGAAAGGAACTAGTAGTGGCATAAACTAAAAAAATGATGAAGGTCAAATAGTCTACTAACTCAATCTTCACTATACCTTGGAAGAAAATTAGCAGCCAACTATGATGGACAATTACTTTATGATTTAGATAAAACTAATATAAGTGAATTATTTTGAGTTGAAACTTAGTTTGTTAGTCATTCTATAACAATATCAGTGTGATTGATAATTTTTAGAAAATCCAAATAAGCATGTCACAACTTTTTTAGAGTTGTGTGATATAATGGAGATGAATGGAGTTAGCTTGAATGTTAAAGGTTGATATTTTCTAGTTTTCTTTAAGAGACAAGGCTAGAAGCTAATTCTAGTGCTTATCTAAACGATTGATTGAGAATTGTAATAAACTTGTGTAAGTTTTCCTCACTAAGTTTTCCAACCTAAAATCATTTCTCAACTAAAGGAAGAGATAAGTTAATATTGACAAGAAGAGCAGAAATATATTTATGAAAATGAATAGTTCAATTAGTTAGAACTTAATGGAAATCAGATAGTTGGATCAAGTAGAATGTAATGGCAACGAATTCTTTTAAATATTGTTGCACATATTAATGTATCAAAAAAAAAAGGGTGGAGATGTTCAATCTAATCCTAACCAAGAAATAACATTTTCTAAGGAAGCAAGGTGATCAATAACTTGTTGAACCTCTTAGTTGAAGAGTTCTAGAAACTCCATAATATATTTATGCTAAGCTAGGTTATCCTTGACACCTCTCTAAGTCACCATATACCTGAGAAATTTTGTAGAACTAATACCAAATGTGCATTTTTAGAGAGTTCAGGTTCATCCCATATTGCCTCACTAACTCAAAATTTTCACACAAGTACTAATAATGATCTCGTCACTCTTTGTTCTTCACTAGCATATCATCAAGATATACTTCTAAAATTTTTCCAAACAATTACTAGAATATTATGATGATTATTTTCTAGTGACTAATATTTTTTTTAATCCAAATGTCTTTATCTCATAGTAGTACAATCCAAAAATAGTGATGATAGGAAGAGAAGTTGTTAAGAAAGTAGAGCTTATTATGGATGGTCCTGACATCCAAATTTTCATATATTCAATGTAACATAAAACTATCAATTGTGTAAACATCATTCAAGTCAATGTAGTCAATGTATATAATTTATTTTTCTCCCTTCTTAGATGTCACAAGCATGTTTTCTAAAAAGTTGAAGTATTTTACTTCATGGATGAACTTTACATACAACATGTTGTTAACTATGACTTGTACAAAATATTGATGTTTTGTGAAAAAATGTATCACTTCCTACCAAATATTTCAAATTATAAAAAGTATTGTGGGCATGCGAAAATCCACTAAATACTTTAGCCATGCATATTTGAATGCCTCCGATTGAACAGATTCTATTTTTAATTAGAACATGTCTCAATTAGTCCGCGATTACAAGTTCATAAGTGAGCTTGTAAAACCCGACCAAGATTACTTCTTTTAATTGGTCAACAAATTAAAACTTTTATTCTTTACCGATTCTTGTGAAATATTGACATACAATCACTCACTATAGTAAGGATAATCTTTCCTTTATCGATCCATCATTCAACACTTACATGATAAATTGATAAGATGGCCTTCATAGCATATATCGACACTTTCTGCACTGATATATTATTAAGCACTGAAGTTTCAACCATATAAAGTTGTATTTATCATGTCGTCGAGCATGCCTTTATAGGGTACAAAACATTTTCTATTCTCACCATAGTAGCCCATTGAATCATGTTAGGATATCGCTATGTGAACATAAAATTTTTTGGACTACCTCACATATTTATATGCTAGAATCTATGCAAAATTTTTAAATCAACTAATGTCTCCCAACACCACTTAAACATCCAAAACATTAATACATAGAAAAAATACTATAGATCTTTATGTGAAACAAATTTCTAATGGAAGAGTGAAAACATGAAGTGACCAATTACTACTCAGAGTGTATATTTGTGAGATAATGTTCTCTTGATGTAGTCACTTCTAAATAGTATTTTTCATAATTAAACAAAAATACATGTTTAAGTCATGAATTTTAATATATCTAATCAATCCAAAAAAGAAAAGAAGACTATATTAATAAGAAAATTCACCATCCCTTTGTTTTTTTATGTATTGGTCTTTTTTTTTTGTTAAAAGTACCCTAATGGGAATAAAAAATAATAATGAAAAACCCATATTTATTTTTCCAATACATGTACATAAATACAAAAGCATAAAATCAATAAAATAAGATATTTTCTAAAATAAATCAAATTTAATATTTAATTAAATCAAATCTTGTTTTAGCCAAACTGATGAATTAAACTAGTTTGCTAGAACTAATCATCCCAACCTGAGCTTATGCATACCCAACATATTTTATAAAATGATTTTGTTGCGTGCATGCGTGTGTGTATGTGTGTGTATGTATGTGTGTGTATGTATGTGTGTATATATATAAAAGAATATTATACATATTTTAAAATGTTATTGACTAAATGTTTTCTAAAATATTATATATGTATATAAATACATATATATAAATATTTTTTTATTAAATATGTATATCAATATATACACAAACACACACACACACACACCTTTATTTATATGAATATTTTTGATTGTTTATTTTTTTTATTTTTTATTGTTATGATGTGACATGCTTACGTTGTGAATTTAAAATTATTTTTAAAAGTAGAAAAAATAATGAACTAAACTCAAATAATTTTGTGTTTGTGGATTATGTTCCAAATAAAATATACCAGGTTATTAAAATCTAAAAATTCTTTTAAAAGAATGTCTAATTACATAATTCTTACTAAATAATATTTTAATATAATATTGTAATGTTAGAATAATTAAAGAAACCATTAAAATATTCACACACTCATTGGTGGGCTCTCACACATAAGAGGGAGTGTAAGACTAAGAGTATGTCAAAACTTAAATGCTCTCCGAAAATATTTTAGCTATATATCTGTTAATTAGTTTTGCAAATTTCATTTTATTGGTCCGCTAAAGATGTCATATTCTTATGATATTTCCTTACTAGGCTATTATATTTAGTTTTTTTTTCTTTTATAATTAGTTTTCATGTGAAATCTATTTTACATGTTGAATTTAAAAAAAATGACTTTTAGGATTAACTTATTTAATTTTGATGTTTGTGTTATTGACAAAATTTATATATTTATGAAGATCATATATGAGATATTTTTCAAATGTTAATGTTAATTTTATTGTTAATTTGATAATTTCAAATAACATGTGCAAAAGTAATACAAAAAAAATACTAAAAAACAAGTTCAACAAAATATATATAATAGATTTTTCTATTTTAATGTATTTTGATGTCATTGTAAATCTTATATTTTAAAATATCATCAATAAGTATGGAAGAATTTAATAATTACTACCCAAAGAAAGATATTTTTTGAAGGATGTGTTGTCATAACCCCCCAAAAAATTTGAATTTTGTTCCCCCATTTATAACTAGATCGCAGGCCTATTTAAAGGTTTAAATGCATCTTTTAAATTGTTAGCCAAATCAGTTTATCTTTTTTTTCTCTTAGGTAGGGTAATGATTATTTTACCATATTTGTGATGATTCTTATAACTTCTAAATATATAATCTAGCTCCTTTTAAATAATTCTTTTGTTTGGGCCCCTAGGGTCCTTTCTTCTACTTGGAGTATATATATTTTTTATTTTACCTTCTATCATTCTAGAAGGATATATCGACTTGACCCATTTCCATCATATATATTCTTCCATTATAAGAGTTGTTTTTTATTCCAGAAGTCTATTAGTGTATTGGTATACCATGCTTTCATATTTGTGAAGTTAGGCTCACATCCCACAATACCAATTTTTTAGAAATTTATTAAATAAAATCTTTGGTACGAAACTCCCACCAAAGTTTCACAATAGTTGCATTTATAATATCTCATAGATGTGGAATCACAATCTCTTTTTCCATTTTATCTTGACCTATACAAATTTGAGCATTTTCTCTACCTAATAGACTTGGGTTGATTTTTATGTCCTAATAAAAATCTAGACATTAATATTTGAATTGTTATTATCAAATAATATTAGATTATTACTTGTAAAAGATATAAATGTATGACAAATCACATCTTAATCAGTGTTATTTTCTCTCCTATAAGCAATAATTTGTATGATATCCTTCAATTAAGCTTTTTATTTTATTAATGATATTGTAATATATGATTTTGTTATGCCTCTTACATAAAGGTCATCCTAGGTATGTAAAAAGAAATTCTTTTTTTTTGTCAATCCCAACAATTCTTCTATTGCATGATTATGGTTACTATTCCTTTTCTTTTAACAATACAATCATTTTTTGGTTGATATTTTGTCGGACTCGAGACTTGTTCATATTATTCTAGGATTTCTTTAATTTTCTTATTATACTTATCATCCCATTGCCATATATAATCGTGTCATTAACAAAAGCTAAATGATTAACTATTAATTGGTTCCTTATACATTTTACTTTTGGATTCTCTTTATAAGGCTTAATTAAGCTTCTTGAGAGATATTCTGTCATAATTATAAAAAGTGCTGGAGATAGTTGATCTTAGTCCTCAACTAGAATGAAAGAAATCAACTTCTCCATTAATTAATGATGAGAAATGGTTATATGATATATATATATTTTCATTGATGTATTTCACTAGTCAATTTTTCAATTGTCTTTATTAGGAAATTCCAATGTATCATATCATACATTTTTTCCATAACAAACTTAATGATGACATTTCCTCCTCTACTATCTTTGAAAATTAAGTATGAAAATTTTTGAACTAGAAGGACATTATTAATTATACTCTTATCCAGAATGAACCTAACTTAATTCTATGAGATGCATTTATGAAGTAAATTTTTTATTTTATTTGATAGAATTTTGGTAATAATTTTATATGACATCTTACAAAGACTAATTTATCTGAATTCTGCCCATTTGGTTGTTTTTATTTTTTTAGGAATCAAAATAACGAGTGTACTCGTGAAAGACTTGGATACGTAATTATCCTTGAAGAAATTAGAACATACTTCCTAAATATCTTTCGTTATTATATCCCATCACATTTTATAAAATAAAATTGAAAATCCACTTATTTCAGGACGTATTAACTGAATCTATGAAAAAATTGTATCCTTTACTTTTTTTGCATGGGAAGTTGGCATAGACTATCTCTATCTCTCTCAAAAAAAATTTTTTAAGCGACACAATTCAACTAATGGTTTATAGTTTAAAATTTTTTGGACAAATTTTTTAAAATACTTGATACCATATTCTTTAATATCTTCCTATTCCAACCATTCCATTTCCTTCATTTTTAACCGGTAAATATGCAAGTTGTTTCTTTTATTTCTTAACAATGAGTAAAAAAAATTTGTATTTTTATCTTCTTATTTGAGCTATTTTACTATAAATTTTTATTTCTAATAAATTTCTTCATTTTACGGCATCTTTTCTACCTTTTTGATATTTTGAAAAATATTTCTACTAACTATTTTTTTGATGAGAAATAACAAAGTCCTTGTTTAAGTGGGAATAATTTCTATGCTTTTTAAAAAGTCTAACCTAAATGGTTGAATAATTCTAATTTGTATTACAAAATTATTAAATTCCTTATACTTTGTTCACATATGTTAGAATTTAAAAATTATTTTTTTATTATGTATTTACTCTGTTGAATCAATAATGAAGAGTAACCTAAGTTAGAATAATTGAGATGGCTGGTTCTCATATTTTGAAACTGTTGATTCCATAAGTGATTTATTTAACTCCTATGTCCTATCTAATATTTCTCAAAATTTTCATGATATCCACATATATTTTAAGCCTTAATTGCTATCTATTAATCTACATTCTAAAATATTATTATTAAAATCTTCATCGCCCTAGAATTAGGGTTTGTCTCCTAATTTGTCATCACTTTCTGTGACTGTATTAAAATCGCTATCAACCAAGGATTTTTAATATCATCAAAATAATTTTTTAGTTGGTATCATATTTTTTTTATTATATTAATTTTACATAAACTCTTATTAGATTCATTTAATTTTTTAATGTACATAAACTATTATTATATTCATTTTATTTTTTTAATGTACATAATGCTATGAAGAGTAGCAAGATTGTTTTGGGTAATTATCACATGTTTTTTTTTCCTTACTTCTCTCTCAACTCAACTCTATAAAAAACCTTCTCAAAGTATTTTTTTAGTTGTCACAAGATAACCAAATATTATTGTTTGGGTTATTCAAAACATTATCATAATTCAATTTAAATTTAAATTCCTCCAAAGCAATCTTCCTAAAGGAAAAGTTTGATAGTCTAAAATACAAAATTTGGCATTATACATAAATTTCTAACCTTTTTCATCATGCTTGTGATAGCCAATTTGGGTTGGATTCAAGGTTGCCATTTTAAGTTGAAATTTGGATTGAGTTATAATTTAGGCTAAGTTGACATTTTTATCAGTCTTAACTTTTGGCTGACCCTTGACTCAACCCAATTTGTTCGAGTTACAGCCATAATATATATGTGTTTATGTGTGTGTGTGTGTGTGTGTGTGTGCGTGCGTGTGCACGTGTGTGTGCTAAATAGTAAAACTAGGAATCAAGCTGCCCAAACTAGCCTCAATAGGCTAAATTAATTGGTCATGATTTTTAATAATAAGATATATAGTTGATACTTATCAATATTAAGATTTGAATAGAAGTTACTTTTGAGAACTACTATAGGTTGATGAATTTTAAATGTAAAAAAAAAATAATTCTATCAAATAATAAAGAGAGCATGATTAAGAATAGTGAATCTAATAATTTGGGTACATATATTGACTGAATAATTATTGAGAAGATGTTAGATATTGATTATTAAAAGGATGATGGATACATCTAATAATTTGGGTTTTGCCAGATAGTGAATCTAGAGATCGAGTTATCCAAACTAACCTGTATGGGATAAATTAATTGGCCTAGTTTAGGTTTAACCCATGTTGAAGTATGGTTACAATATATGGGGAATGTACATGTATGGAAACAATAGTACACCACCATTGGAACTAATGCCACAATGTGATGGAAATACAAAAATAATTGGGTTCTCTTTTAGAAAATATGGCTATCTAGTTTGCTTATGCTAGGCTAGGTGTGGTAGCTTGAATTATAATGTATAGTGGTATATATCAAAATAGAATTAAAATATCCATATGGAGCTCAATGATCTTCAATGAACTTGTCACTCACTATGATAAAAATTAATTGGAATGAGTAAAATATTAGGTTAGGCTTGGCTAGGTGTGGTAGCTCAAAAATTAATTGGAATCTCTTAGATGTCGATTAAAATAACTTTGTAATATATTTAACAATGGCAATCACCATATCGGTAAAATGTTAGTAGACAAGAGTATAAACAAGTAGTGCCTAGTTTGGAAGATGGGCAATGTCATCCAGCATGGCTGAGTTTGACAAGTTTTCTTGGAAATCTAGCTTAGGTAGGCTTGGTTTGCGCAAGTTATGGTGTGAATTCTGTTTCTTTGGAACTTAGAAACAATTTTACGCATTATTTTTTAATAAATGAGATGGATAATACGGGACCACCCAATATATCCTAAAAAATCTCAACACAAACAACCCTAGCCTTCACCGAAAGCTTTCCCGATATCCTCGCGCTTGTCGCGGGAGTCAAAAAGCTCCCCGATGAATTCCCAAAGTAAAATCAAAGAAGGCGACTGATAATATGCTCCAAGGAAAATTTTGACGTGATTGAATACATCATTAAAGATGGAGATAACCAAAAAATCTTCTTCGATAAGGCTTCTGTTGAACTGAATGTTCCTATACCTAAAAACAATCGTGAAACAGGGACATCTACTGAAATTAATGGTAAATTTAGTAATATTGGATGCTCTAACGATATTTCAAATGAAGATAATGGGGCTTTGAACAATCTATTTCATCTTAATCCCTTACTGAATGATGATTTACATGATGGAGATAACAATATGCGTACTGTGGATAATTTTAATGGCACTAGAGGTACGTTTGCATATCTTGAACATACAAATTGTCAAAATAGCACCTCGGTTGATGTTGAAAATTTGCATGAATTTGAAAATAACTATAAAATGGATGAATCTCAAGCTTTGTTAAGCTCAAGTAACAAAGCTCTCAAGACTGAAGATTTGAGACTCACTTTCTCTAACAGACAAGGTACAAGAAAAGATATATCTCATGTAATTAGTAATGTATTGATTAACTCCGAAATTAATGCTGAAAATATAAATGTGACCCCTAAACCCTTCATGAAAAACAACATACCATGGAGTAATCTATTCTCGGGTAACAAGACATTATCTAACACTACTAGACTATCATGCTTACCCCCAAAACTGCCTAGAGATGTTTTCTTCGAGGCAAAAGACTTACTCCATGGGGCTGAACATTGAAAGAATTACCCTATGAGATACTCTGTTACAAAGAACCCTGGACAGGTCCTCCTTAGAAGGTTCATGGAAGAACAATGGGGGAAGGAAGCTCATGCTATATAGCACCCAGTGGTAGGATTATTTTCAAATTCAAAATCTTAAATGATATGGAGGATGTGCTAAAATTAGGGCCATACCTAGTATTTGGGAGTCCACTTTACATCAAACCCTTCTCTATGGGTTTTCATCATGGTGTAAAGAATATGGTCAAAATACCTATATGGGTGAAGCTCCCTAACTTCTCCATCCATCTATGGAACTTTATTACGCTAAGAAAATCTGTAAGTTGTAGTGGCCACCCCCTCTATACAGATAAGTTAACCTCAAATATCTCTAAAATTGCATATTCTAGGGTGCTAGTAGAGATAGAATTAAATGAAGATTTGTCAAATGAAACTACCCTCAATTTTTCGGATGAGTCCAAAATAAAGCAGCCTATATTGTATGAGCAATTATCTTTTTTTTTGTAAGTTCTATTCTATGTTTGGGCATGTGGTCAACAACTATCGGAAGAAAAATAAAGATGAGGTAACAAAAAAAAGATGAAAGATTTCCGCCTCCTAGCACTATTGCTAATCAAATAATTGAAGAGGAAAAAATTGGCACCCCTCTATGACCCAAAGAAATCTAAGAAAATGGAGATGTTACCGAAGTAGCAATGAAATAAAGATGTCTAAAAGAAAGCCTCAACGGTTTGGTGGGAAAGACCAAAGATCCACAAGAGAAGGAGGAGAAGGATGACTTCACCTTGGTAAAAGCAAGGCAAAAAAGAAAGGACCATTCGACTCCCAAAGATGGCACCTCTTTGAATCTTAGAAACAAAAGTAAGATAAAAGACAGTACATAAAGTGGAACTACCTCACATGGTCCATCATAGAAAATTAATTGGAGATCCTAGCTCCTTAAAAATGTGGTTCAGAGGTATTTTTTTTCTATTTTTTCTATTTGGTTATGTTGTGGTGGTTTTCTATTTGAAGTTTTGGAGAGTGGCACATCGGGAGTCAGTTATGGAACTTCCTAGCAGTTTATTTAAGAGGTATTTTGGGAGGGGTTATGGTACCCTTGAGGATGGGTATGCTATGGTAGGATGCATGTGTGTGGCATATAGATGCTATGTGGTTTGGATGCTACCATGTGTGTGGTTATGGATGATAGCATGTGTGTGGTTATGGATGATTGCATGTTCACTGAAATGCATTGGCCTGTTCTATCAGTGTCTAGTATTCTCCTCAATAGAATGTGTGATATTGCAAGACAATGTATGTAAATTTATGTATTAACAATCTTATGGCATATAGACATATATTGACTATGCTTACTAGAAATACCCACTGAAGTTATACATGTGGTCCCTTGGACTATGGACCTGCTACTCTCTGCTTCTAGAAAGAGCAGAGTATGATGCCAAGGATAAATATAAACTTCTGAGGTCCCACATCTAGCTTGTTGAAACTCAGTTATGTAAAATGTTGATTGTAAAAAGGAGAGTTGTGAATATATGTAACTCCTGGATGCTTGTTCTGAGATTACTGTGAAAAAAAATATAAACCCATGAGGTGGATGTTAGGCCAAATGGGCACATATATAAAGTATGTAATGAATTTGGAAAGTAAGCTAAACTAATTTGTGGGAAATTGGGGTGTCTCAATTGCTCGATGCGGGACATCATGGTGCAACTCAAGTGACATATCAGCTAGTTTGAAAACAAAGCTAAAATGGCATAGGCCTTATGGCACTCAACAAACCTCAACTAATCAAGTGACATCATGGTGTAACTCAACTAATCGTAATGCTTATAATGAAGCCTCTAGTGGGTTCCTACTCAAGATGGAAGGCCCCTGGACAATGGGGCCTATATGTGACTATAAATGTCATTCCTTGGGAGTAATATATATCAAAAAAAAAGTTAAATGTTTGTATGCCACGGCCCCACATTGAGCTCGCAAAAGAACACACTTGGTCAAATTATTAATTGTCTTATATTGGGTACTGTGAGAATTTATATAATCAGAGGCTTGTAGAGAGATCATAGGGGAACAACCGTAAAGATATGTGTAAATGTACATGTAAATCCATAAAGAAAATGAGCCAAAAATGGACTATCATGTATGTAACCCATTTTTATGTAAATGTCCTGGAGCGTAAGTTGAGCATGTATGGGGGAAATGGGTATGTCCTTGATGCTCAATGAGGGGCCTTCTGACATGAGACTTGATAAATTCATATGGTTAAGCAGTACAATAGCCAAAGCACATTGTGATTTCCTTGCTGAGTTGCCACAGAATTGTAGAATAATTTATCTGATCGGATAATGAAGATTGCAAGTTGGAATATAAGGGGTTTTAACTACTCCATTAAACAAAATGAAGTGCAAAGGCTACTTAAAGCCTACCAAATTGATGTTTTTGCCATCATCGAGGCAAACCTCAGTTTGAAAAAGCTATCTTGGCTAATGAAAATGAAGTTCAAAAAGTTTGACTTTCTAAATAATTTCTCTACTTACTAGAATGGAAGAATTATGATATTGTAGAATAAGACTATTACTAAAATGATCTCTCTATCTATCATTGCCCAACATATATACTTGAGGGCATTTGACAAAGAAAGAATAGTCAGTTTTAGACTATTTGTGGTATATGGGTTGCACTCTATAGTTAGTAGATATTCTTTTATGGGAAAATCTAATCACAGAGGGCTCTTCTAAATCTTCACCTTGGGTAGTCATGGTTGATTTCAACTCCCTACTATCTAGCCTTGATAAGGTAAGGGGAAAGACTGTCACAAATTATGAATATCATGATTTTATAGAATGTTGTTTTACTCTTAGCCTAGAGGATCTCCCTTCATCAGGCAGTTTTTTTACTTGGATAAATGGGGCATAGCCAATAAGCTAGATAGAGTTATAATAAATCATGAATGGACAAGCCTAAGTCTAGATAGTCATGTACAATTTATGCCACCTGGTATAGTTTTCAAATCATTATTTAATGATCATGACTACTGGCATAGATAATCATGAAAAAAGAGTGTCATTTAAATTATGTAACATGTGGTTGATGCATACGGAGTTCCTCCCTACACTGACTAGTATATGGAATAAAAACATTAATGGGTCATTAATATTTCAACTAGTTGCAAAACTGAAACTCCTCAAAGGCTTATTAAGAAACTAAGTGAGAAACATTTTAATCATATTAGTGATAGGGTCTCTATTACTAGGAATTCTCTCATCGAGCTTTAGAAAAAATATATTACAAACTCCTTTCCAAGCACTTAAAGATAAGGAAATGGACCTTAGAGTTAAATTGAGAAAATTGCAAGAACACGAATTATCTTTCCTTCGACAGAAGGTTAAGAAAAGGTATCTTAAGCTAGAGGATAGGTGCACAAAATTCTTCCATATATTGACAAATGCGAAACTACAAAGGAGCAATATAATAACGCCAACAAAAGATGATGGTAGCTTCACCACTTTGCAAAGTGAGGTTGTTGAAACCTTTGTTAAATATTTTAAAGATCTCTGGGGGTTCCCAAAGATAGATCCAGAATTTCCAACGAACATATAGCTAGGGAGAGAATACTAAATGAGGAAAACAATCCTCACTATCTCTAAATTTTACAATCGAAGAGATAAAAACTATTATGTTTAGTATGAGAGGTGCTAAATCACCCGAACCGGAAAAATACACTACAAAATTCTTCAAGAGCACGCTGAGTATTATCGGGTTAAAGCTATTCATAGTTTTTTCCATAATGGAAGGATGTTAAAACATATAAATATTGCCTACATAACACTTGTGCCAAAATCATCTCATACCTCTACTATGAAGGACTATAGGCCAATTGCTCGTTATAACATGATTTATAAACTGATCTCCAAATTAATTGCCTCTCGTTTAAAAGATGTATAAGAGAGTATTATAAATCCTGCCCAATGTGCTGATATAAAATGGTGCCTTATTTTAGACAACTTCCTCTTGGCCCAAAGCTTAATAAGGAGGTATGCAAGGAAAAGGATATCCTCAAGATGCTTCCTTAAAATTGATCTTCAAAAAGGCTTTGACATGATTGATTGGGGATATCTAAATGAAGTCTTGAAGGCTCTAAATTTTCCTTGGAAATTCATTGATATAATCCACGGATGCATCTCCACAACTTTTTCAATTGTCATTAACAGCCAACTACTTGGTTTCTTTAAGGGCATAAGAGGGTTGAGACAAGGAGACCCTCTATCTTCACATCTATTTGTACTACGTATGAAATATCTACATAGGCAGCTATTCTATGCAATGGAATCGAAGCATTTCTCCTATAATCCAGGATGCACCGTGCTAAAAACTCTCATCTTATGTACACTGACAACCTTATTACATTTTCTAGAGGGGATTCCCCCTAAGTGGAGACTATCATGAATGTGTTAAAGGAATTAATGGTAGCTTCAGGCTTAAATATAAATCCCTCCAAATCAAATATCTTCTTTGAAGGAGTTACTCCTAAGCTCAAAGAAGAACAATTAACATGCACTAATTTCACGGAGGGCTCTCTCCCCTTTGTGTTTCTAAGTGTGCCATTATCATCCTCCACGCTGCTCACTTCTCAATTTATGGTATTATTGAGGAAGATAAATTATGCCATTCACCTATGGGCAAGAAAAATTATTTCCATTGTGCGTAGGCTTGAACTCTTACGCATAGTAGTCCAAGACATCGAAGGATACTAGTTATTAGTCTTCTTATTGCCTTCATCCATTATAAACGTAATTAAATTAGCTTGTAGAAGATTTTTATAGGGTGGGCCTATAACCGGAAGATTCTGGTCAAAATCTTCTTGGGCCAATGTATGCAAGCCCATCTCTAACGGTGGGGTGGGTATCCTAAATTTTACCTTTTGAAATAAATCTATGTTTGTTAAAATTTTATGGAGAATTAAAAATAAGGAGGATTCTCTCTAGATCAAATGGGTCCATCACTTCTATTTAAACATACAAAATATTTGGGATGTTCAAATAGCTAAAGATGATCCTCCTTTTTAGAAATCCTTACTATCTATTAGGGACACTCTAGTAGATAAAGTTGTAAATATTGACAAAGCCAAAGAAGTAATCTTTAATTTGGCTGAAGATGATAAAATTGTATCTAATACTTATAATTTCTTAGTTGGAAATAACAAAAAAAGAAAAGAAAAGTAATGGAGCTCATGCATTTGGTTCCCAAACCATATCCCACACACGCTGTCTTTTTATGGATAGCTAAGAAGAAAAATTTCAGAATAAAAGACATGTTTGCAACACTAAAGAATCTGGATTGTGAATTTTGCATAAACACAAAATATTTCAATCATATTTTCTTCAAATATGAATTTTCTGAAGGGATTCGAAATAGCTTGAGAAGCTGGACTAAAATTTTAGTGTAGATAAAGTCAATTCATGAAGGACTCAGAATTTTAAAGACACATTATGCAGCTAACACGTCACTGAATATAGTACGAAAAGCTACATTTGATGTAGCCTTATACTACATTTGGATGGAAAGAAACATAAAATGGTAGAAGGAAAGTCTCAAAATTCAGACTCAATACTTTGGAAGATTAGAACAAAAATTTATATTGTATTCAAAGTTGAATGTAATAGTTTAGTCTCTAGACTGTACAAAATTTTGATTATTAATGTTATTACTTATTTAAAAAAAATTGAGGTAATATGGACTTCAAATGCTTACACTAGAATTTTAAGAGCAAAAATTCTATTTAAACAAATTTATTGTATCATAACTTATATACATATAAATATATTACGAACAATCCAAATTGACTATTTATTGCATATTAACATGACAATGAAATTCTCTTTACATAAATATCATACAAGCAAATAATATGCATTACAAACACTACGACCTAAAACAATTTTTTTATTCAGCAAAACAACTTGCTTTGCTCATCACACATCAAAAAAATATTGATTTACTAGTAAATTTTTGTAGAAAGTTTTGTCTAGGTGCATCAAACACAAAGTATTGAAATGAATATAATTTTTCAAAATAAAGAAAAAATACATCAAACTCAAAAATTATTAATTTTTTAATCACCGAATTCATTAACCCAGTTTTAGCCACTACAAATTAAAAAAAAATTGAGTTTTTCGAATTCTCAAATTGATTTTTGAGTTCGAAAAATGGCATTCTTTGAAAAGTTATTTTTAAAATTTTAAATGACCTTTTAATATGTCAAAACAATGATTCCCCTTGTACTCCACAAAGCACAAAACACACACCACCCCATCACAAACACAAATTCAAAGGTTAAGCATATATATATATATATATATTTTAAAATATATCAAATCGAATAATTTATGGTACAAATTTCTTCACACGCACAAAATTCTTAAATCAAACAACTTATAAAACTATGCTTTCGACTACAATAAAACTTGTTTAAAGTCTAATACCCAAAATATCGAACATATAGTATAAACATGTAACCCTAGAATTTATGGGTGAATATTCTCCACATCTTTGTGTTATTCTTTGGGTAATAACATCGGTTAGACAGCTTCAAGACGTTGAATAGACAATGTGGTTCCATCCGGATTGCACACATAAAGAGGAGATTATGTGCAATCACTTTTTGAATTTCTAAACAACATCAAAGCTCCAATTCTACACAACACACAATTTGCGCACAAACAAAATCAAACATCAACACAAACTATACATTCAAAACATTGGTTTTGTAATATGCACATACAAATTATGCAAATTATAAATTAATAATATTTATATAATATCACAACAACATAACACATCAACACAAAACTCTTGAATTAAGGAGTAATTGAGAGAGAAGAGAAGGGGAGCCAAATAAATGATGCCCAAAATGCTTCTAGAAACAAGAACCTTTTGCTTTGAAAATGAAAAAATACACCCCAAAAAAAATGTACAAACCCTTTGTCCCCCCAAAAAAGCCTTTTAGAGATGAAGAAACACACTTCTAGACTGAAAAAAAAAAAATGCTCCACGACCCTACTTATTTTTTTTAGTTTAATAAAAACTTGGATGGGAGCACTCCACCATCCATGAGGGCATTTCTCGTGTCCTTTTTGCAAAAATGATAACAATCCTATTTTTGCTACTTTTTGATTTAATTTTTTTATTACAAAAGAACATGGGATTTTATCTCATATTCTTTGTCAACCATGCTCTACGCTATCAAAAAAAAAACAAAAACAAATTAGACTGCCTAATTTAGGCAAACTCATCAAATCTTTCCCTATGCTCTAAGTAGAGAGACTCATACACACACACACGACTTAAATAAACTAAACATTACAAATAATAATGATTTCATAAACATATCAGTGACATTTTTATACATGCATACTTTTTCAAGTACAACTAACTTTTCGTATTATATATCCTACATCTAGTAATATTACATATCATATACATTGACTAACTATGAAATGTTGAATTTTTATAAAGATGTATATTACTTTGATAGTCACATAATACAATGTATGTATCATGTCGCATATCTAAGTTGGCAAGAAATTTTTTCAATCATAAAATTTCTTTATAAGTTTTAGTAGTATTTGGTATTTAAATTATCGAATATTGTAAAATATTTTGATATTTTTAGATAACATGTAAGCACAAGAATAAAACTAAAATAAAATGATTTCATAATTTTAAAATTGTAATGGACTTTAATGAATAGTCAAGTTCAGTGTCATTATAATTCCCAGTACCATGACCACTTGAGATACATGAAAACCCATTTTTTGTTTCATAGGTATTTTTAGTGTTCTGGCCATATGATGCATATGAGAGATAATTTCCAATGCCTTAGCCCTTTCTAGTGTTGTAGTCATTTCCAATGCTAGCGTCATGGCCACTCCCATCATTGTGGTCATATGATGTGTTATTTTATTGGGGTTAGGTGAAAATCTATTCTAGCCCAAATTGGAAATCTCTTTGAGGATTTCCAAATTTTTTCTATCAAAAGAGTTTTTCCATTCTTTAAGATTCATTCCCATGTATTTCTAATTTCTCATTTTTTTTATTGTATTTTATTTTATGATGTATTTTTTTGCCTTATCATTGAATTTTCTATCTTTCAGATTATTGAATGTCTAGTTTTATTTAATAATAGTGGTATCAGAGGAGTTAGTATCTTTTGCGATTAATATATTTTAGGAAAAGTTCTGTCAAAATGGTCATAAGAGCCTCAAGGTTTATGGTTTTTAAGAGGGTAATTGTGCCCCTCCACTTACCTGAGAACTTTCTTAGTGTTATAACATAAATAGTTATTATTATTCTCATTTACAATTCACTATAAAAGTGAAACATGATAGCAAAATTTGAAATAGAAAAATTCAATGGAAGTAATTTTTCATTGTTGAAAATGAAAGTTAAGGTAATTTTGATGAAGGATAATTACTTAGATGCAATTGGAAAAAGGGCAATTGGAAAAAGGCTCACCAGAATTCCTGAAGCCAAGTTGAATGAGATTGATAGTAATGCAATATCTGACTTGGATTTGGCACGTACTGATTGAGTATTGTCGAGTGTGGCAGAAAAGAATATGACAAAAAAAATTTGGGATACTCTCACAAGGTTGTACGAGGCAAAGTCACTCCACAACAAGATTTTCTTAAAAAGAAGACTTTACACTCCGCGAATGATGGAACCTGTTATGGTAACTGATCATAACAACACTCCGGACACTTTATTTTTGCAACTTACTACGTTGGGTCATAAAATAGAAGAAGTTGAACGTGCTGATATTTTACTTTAGAGTTTACCTGATTCGTATGATCAACTCGTCATCAATCTAACAAATGGTGCATTGACTAATAGTTTAATTTTTAATAATATTGCATTTACCATCTTAGAAGAAGAAAATATATGAAAATAAAAAGAATGAATATGTAAATGCACAACAAATAGATGCTTTGACGATGATACGAGGAAGATCAATAGAGTGGGAGTCAAAATTATGATAGATCAAATCTAGAAATAAGAAAAATATTAATTGTTATAACTGTGGTAAGAAAGGACACTTAAAAAAAGATTGTTGGTATCAGAAAAATAATATGGATGATGAGTTATCTAATACTCAAGGGAATATTGCAAGCATCAATAATGAAAGCAACATTTTATACAATAAGGTAATAATAATGGTTGAAAGTAGAAAACAATTTAGTGATGTATGGTTGCTAGACTTGGAGCATCATGGCATATGACGTCTCGGAGAGATTGGTTTCAAATATGAACCAATCTCAGGTGGGTTTGTGCACATGGGTGATGATCATACTTTGAAAATTATTAGTATGAGTACTATCAAAATTAAAATATTTGATGATGTGATTCGTACCATTCAAGAGGTACGACATGTGATTTACTTGAAACAAATTCTATTATCTTTAGGACAAATAGATAGTATTAGATGCAAAACTCTTATTGAAAATGTGATGATAAAGATTGTGAGAGGTTCACTAGTAATAATGAAGGGGGAAAAGATCATAGAAAATTTATTCATGCTTAAAGGAGAAACAATACAGGAAACAAATGCATGTGTTGTATCAATTACTAAAGAAGAAAGATCAATGATGTTATGACATCTCAAACTAGGTCAAATGTCATAACAATGTATGAAGGTTCTCTCTAATGAAAAGTTACTTCCGGGGCTCAAAATGATAAATTTATTTTTTTGTGAGCATTGTGTTACAAGTAAGCACAATAAATTGGCATTTAGAAGATCAAATGTAAGAAGTAAAAATACTCTAGACGTGATATATTTTGATATATGGTAATCACCTGAAATATCTTACGGAGGAGCAATATATTTTATCATTCTTTGATAATTATTCAAGAAGATGTTGGGTTTATACAATCAAGAAAAAGTCAGATGTGTTTTTAATTTTTAAAGACTTCAAAGCATGGGTGGAACTAAAATCTGGGAAAATAATTAAGTGTTTGTGGACAAATAATGGAAGAGAGTATATAGTTGGTGAATTTCTTGTTTTTTTGTAAGAAAGAAAGTATCAAACAATAGTTCACAGTTACGTATACGCCACAAAAAAAAGGAGTAGCATAATGGTTAAATAGAACTCTTACAGAAAGAATGAGAGCAATGTTAAGGACTACAAGACTACTCAATTCCTTTTAGGCGGAAGTAGCAAAAACTACATGTTATGTGATAAATCGATCACCATCAACATCGATTGATTTGAAGACACTGATGAATATGTGGACGGGTAAACCAGTAGATTATTCTACTTTATATTATTTTGGATGTCCTGCATATGTGATGTACAACACCCAAGAAAGAAAAAAGTTGGATCCAAAATCTAGAAAATGCATATTCTTAGGGTATGCTGAAGGATTGAAGGGGTATCACCTGTGGAAGCCCATCGACCACAAGGTAATTATCAACAGAGATGTAATTTTTAAAGAAAGAATTGGAGATTATATCACATTAAAATAAGTTTCAAAAGCTATCACTGTACATGTAGAAAATGACCATATACAAGATGTTCCAAAATTAATGGAGAAAGAACTAGAGCATAAAGCACAAGAATAAGTCATGTTTGAGGCTCAAAAAGTTAGTCGGCCAACTCGTAATAAAAAACTGCCAACGTGGCACTCAGAGTATATTACGGAGAGCAACATTTCATATAATCTTTTAATAGTAGATAGACAAATTTTAACATTTCAAGAAGCTTCAGATAGTTCAAATGCATCTCTGTCCATGACAGTAATGGTAGAAGAAATGAGAAGCTCTACATAAGAACAAGACTTGGAAGCTAGTACTTTTACCAATTGGAAGAAAAGCTTTTGACAACAAATAAGTTTACAAGATAAAGCAGGGTAGTAATGATCAAGTAGAATGATATCTTGCAAGTATGGTAATAAAGGGATATGCTTAGAAAGAAGGTATTGACTTTAATGAAATTTTTTCTCCGGTGGTTCGTCTCACAACAATTTGAGTAGTAATGACTCTATGTGCTACACTTGATTTATATTTGGAGTATATAGATGTTAAAATTTCTTTTCTTCATGGAAAAATTAGAGAAAAAATTTATATATTCCAACCAGAAGGAATTGTTGAAATTAGTAAGGAGAACTTGGTTTCCAAGTTGAACAAATCTTTATATGGTCTGAAACAAGCGCCGAGGTGTTGGTATAAAAGATTTAATTCTTTCATCAAGAGCCTTGGGTATACTAGACTCGGTTCAGACCTTTGTACATACTACAAAAGGTTTGAAGAAAATGATTTCATCATTTTACTATTATATGTGGATGACATATTGGTAGCATGCCCAAACAAATGTCGAATCCAAGAATTGAAGACATAGTTGGCTAGGAAATTTGATATGAAGGACTTGGAACTAGAAAACAAGATTCTAGGGATACAGATTTACTGAGATAGAAATAATATAAATATTTGGCTTTCTCAACAAAATTATTTTAACAAGATCTTGCGGCATTTCAACATGCAAGATAGTAACCTAATTTCTACCCCTCTTTCTGTTAATTTCAAATTATCCTCAAACATGTGTCCTAGCTCGTAAGAAGAGAGGAGGAAGATGTCTCAAGTACCGTATGCATCATCAGTAGGAAACTTAATGTTTGCAATGACTTGTACAAGAACATATATTGCACAAGCAGTAAGAGTGGTTAATCGATTCATGGAAAATCCTAGCTTATAACATTGGAGTACTGTGAAGAGGATTTTCAGATATTTGAAAGGAACCTCAAATACTAAAATATGCTATGAAAGTTTAGACTTTATTGTCAGAGGTTATGTTGATACAGACTATGTTGTAAATATTGATAATAGCAAGTCTTAATGAGTTATGTTTTTACTCTTGCTGGAGGAGCTGTAAGTTGGGTTTCAAAATTGAAGCATATTATATCTAATTCTATAATAGAAGCCGAATATGTTGTAGCTACACAAGCCAGTAAAGAGGCAATCTGGTTGAAAATACTATTGGAAGAGCTTGGATACAAACAAAATAAGGTTACTTTATTTTATGATAGTCAAAGTGCTCTACACTCAACAAGAAATCTAGTATTTCACTCAAAGACAAAACAAATCAGGATACAATATCATTTTGTACAAGTGAAAGTAGAAGAAGGAAGTATGGATATGCAAAAGATTCATATCAAAGAAAACATAGCAGATGTTTTGACCAAACCAATCAATACTGACAAGTTTGAATTGTGTAGAACTTCATGTGGCTTAACAAGAATGAAAGCAAGTATTGACAATTAAAGAAAATGATTTTCAAGTGGGAAAGTGTTATTTTATTGGGGTTAGGTGAAAATCTACTCTAGCCCACATTAGAAATCTCTTTGGGGATTTCCAAATTTTTTCTATAAAAGGAGTTTTTCCATTCATTTAAATTAATTTCCATGTATTTCCAATTTCTCATTTTCTTTTGTTTTTTTTATATTATGATGTAATTTATTGCCTTAGCATTGAATTTTCTATATTTTAAATTATTGCGGGTTTTTTTTTATTTTATACCATGATGCATATAAGAGGGCATTCCATATATTATGGCTATTCCTATTATCATGATCATATGATGAATAAAAGAGTTGGGTGCCGAAGTCATGACTATTATCAGTGTAATGACTTTGTGTCACATAAACATTAAGCTCAAATTGTAAATACTTCTTAGATTCGTGATCTTAAGCTTAAGAGATAAAGGTTAAAGTAATAGATTTCTTTCAAAAGTCATGACTTTATACTTAAAGTAATACAAAAATATATGAATATAAAAGAAGAAAGAAAGAGAAATTCTAAAATCTTCTTCTTCCATGCACCAAGCATAATCCAAAGCAAACCAACCAAATTTTTAAGATAATTTTCATACTTTTTATGGGCTCTACAAGGAACAAAGGACACAAGGCATAAGTCAAAACTTAAAATTAGGGGGTGCGACTCTTAAACCCTATCTCTAGGATAAATTCAAAATTTTATATAAAAATAGCATGTTATCTAGAATTTGTGTAATATTACTTGTCTGCTATATAAATGATTTTTATATTAATTAATATGTTTTGATTTATATTAAGTTATAAAAATTAATATACAGGTGATTAAATATAGCTTGAATTAAGTATTTGACTATTAGGAGTTTATGTGAATTGTCATGATGAACATTAATAGGTAAACCATAAGACTCACTCATGCATATGGTAAAAAATAAGTAATAGCTCATTTGATCATGATGCATGAGAAAACTTATATGTTAAAATTTAAAATTTAGATATGTTAATCATTAAGAATATGATACTTACAAAGCCTAAAGAAAAAATAATTTTACATGACAATCTATTATATATGTATTATAAGAACTAATTCTTAATTGAAATAGAAATTATATATAATATTTTTTTAAGAGTTCCACCTTTAGTATATGAGTCACATCATTATTGAGAAAGATTGTGATATATAATTCATGGGACATGTATGCGTATATTGTGATTCATAAAATAGTGACAACCCTTTGAGTTACTTTCACTCATATTATTTGTACTGATAAAACTTAAAAGAACCATATGTTAATAATGTAATTATGGTGCTTATAAAGTCAAAAGTCCAAATACTTATTAATCACATTACTTCTTAATCTTTATGATATCCAATGTCAAAAAATAAGAGTGCATATATAAAGAAACTATCAAGAGTAGTTGACAAGTTTCCTAAAAGATATGGACTTGTGAAATGACTCTTGAATAAAGATAATTTATTATATCAATAGTAAAATACCAAAATAATAACTATTAGGAGATTATCATTAGGATAGGTTTAATGGGGATAATCACCTTGTATGTTATAAGAACAAATAGGTATTATACAATAACCCAAATTTTTTTTGTATCCAAACCTAATATAATTTAAATTATTTAAACATACATTATGTAGATTAAATGAACAAATCCGTAGATTTAAGATTAATACCAAAATCCAAAATATTTATTTTAGTAGAATTGAGTTCTCATTATTAATTAATTGAACTACTGATATAATACATGTAGAATCAATATATGGAAAAAAAATTTTTTTACTACTTGTATGATCCATATACTTATAGATCTTTGTTGATGAGATATTCTTACCAACGACATTTTTGATTATTATCAAACGAACAAAATTATGTTTCATAACAAGGCCACAAATAGGTAACTATATTGAACTCAACCTCAATATTTGATAGTATCATGCACTTATGTATCTTTAATTTCTTGGAAATAGGAAAATAGCTCCCCCTCCAAAGGTTATTAGACAACCCAAAGTAGATCTATATGAATTAAAATCACCAATCGTTTGAGAAAAAAATATATTTGAGAAGTATGAATTTTAAACACTTCCAAGCTCAAAAATAACTAAGATTCCCTGTAAGTAATTCAAGATAGATTTCACTAAAGCTCTATGATATCTACTGAGTTTGAGAGAAAAGAAAAAAAATAACAATGGCTACAACTTGTGGTATACTCAGTATAGTGCAAACCATATAAGACATAAGAGCATCGACTATTGAGCCATAGAGGATACAATCCATGTCTCTCCATTCTTCATTGGTATTAGGACAATGCTCGGCACTCAGATTAAAATATTTAACTAAAAGAGTTATGATCGGTTTAGCTTCATTCATGAAATATCTCACACTAACTTTGCCAATGTACCATTTTTGAGACAATCAGATATGTCTAGAATGCTTATCACAAATACCACTTATCCCTAAAATATATCTAACTATTCATAAGTCTTTCATATAAATTTTTTTTCTCAATTCTTCCTTAAGCCTGTCAATCTGTGCATATTCAATGATCAACACATCATTAACATATACTAAGTATATGTATGTTATCAACCAACTAATTACTAATAAATACACAATATTCATATGATGTGTACTGAAAATCATGAGACTACATGAACAAACAAGAACTTGGTTAAGACCATACAAACTCTTGTTCAGTTCACAAACAATAACTTTCTTCCTTTTTATAATGAATCCCTCAAGTTGATTCATGCAGAGAGTTTCATGAAGGTCTCCATGAAGAAATACAATCTTCATATCAAGTTGGTTAATTTCTAAGTACATGCTAGTAGCAAGCCTCAAAAATACTTGAATAAACAACATATTCATGATGAAAAAAAATATCTCAACAAAATCAATTCTTTTCTTTTGGCTAAATTTTTTGACTACTAAGTGAATCTTGTATCTTAGTTGAAAATTATAATATTTTAGTTTTATTCTAAAAAGTCATCTATGTTTTAGAGTCTACTTTCCTTTAGGTAAGGGTACCAAATCATAAGTCATGTTGACATGAAGAGACTCAATTTTGGCATACATAACTCAAAGGTATTCCTATTTATTCTCAAGAAAAATAGCCTTTTGAAAGGTCTCAGACTCACTTGCATTAGTGAGTAACATGCATAACCAAATCTAAAAGATAAGTAGGGGTCAAAAATATTAGGTGTGTCATGCAACTCATAAATATCAGTTATATCCTATGGCTTGAAATCATCCAAAGACTGCTCATTTTCTCTCCCATGATGAGACTGATCTATAGAAGGAACTGGCACCATATCTGTATAATAGAAATCACGATGGAATCACTCTCATCTCTGGTCAGATAACTTTCATCCACTAATTGGTCATTTATAAAAATCATATTTTTATGCTCTATATAAGCTTCTTGGTTATTGAGTCTCATAGTTTATAGCCAAACTCATCATATTCATAGCCAATAAATATGTAAGACGTGTAGTATCATTGAGTTTATATCATTTATCTTTTTGGATATAAACAAAAGCTTTGCCGCTAGAAACTGTGAGATATCTTTCCTAGTCTACTTTTTTAGAAACATCTCCATCCAACGTGGCAGAATGACATTTGTTGATTATAACAACAGTCACATTTATAGCTTCTCCCAAAAATTACTTGGAAAGATGCAGAGAAAAAGTATGTACCAAACTCTCTCTCCTCAATAATATGATTCAACCTCTTAGCGACACTATTTAATTGTGACATCTTGGTTGGTCTATTTTCATCTCTAATTTTATAGGATACAAAATAACTACCAAATTGATCTTTATATTTTTTTTCTCATTATTAGAATATATAATGATTAATTTTATATTAGACTTTCTCTAAATTCTAGCATTGAAATCTTTAAAGACTAAAAAGACTTAGTATTTAGTTTTCAATGTATATGTCCACACTTTCTTAAAGTGATTATCAATAAATATGACAAAAGAAAGAGCTACATTAAGTATTCTATTCTACATTGAGCATATATTAGTATAAATAACATTGAGAATATTCATTATTCCTAAGGGTGGATGAGAGGAAAAGGTGTTATATAAATTTTTCTTGTCATAAAATCTATACATTCTTTTCTTTTCCTTTCCGCTCCTCCCATTTTATAGACATGTTCATTTGCATGCATGTTGATGTGTGGCTTTCCAAGTGCACTTACATGGCTTTCCATGTGCCTTACATGTATTTACTTAGGTCTTCACATTCTTTCATTCTTCAAAGAATTTCATCCTCGAATTTTACACATAATATATGTATAATCACATAAATAAGAAATTGGTTATTTAACATTCAATGAGTAAACAATGTATCTTGGTCCTCAAATAAGACAATATAACTAGTATGTATCATATCTTTGTATTCCCATATTCTTTTTCTAGTCATGGTGATGCCATAACATTCTCACTACCCTTTCTCCTATTAATCAACCATCAACCCATGGAAGAGTTGAGGATGTTGGTTGTCCCGACACCATCTCATTGTATCTTATTTATTAGTATCCATTATTTACAAATAATTAATAAAGATATGCAAGTATATGGGGCATATAATTAGTAAAAATGATTTTTGACTAAATATCAATCTAATAGGAATTATATTAATAGGCTGCACAACCAAGAGTAAGATAATACAATTCTAGTAAAAAAGATAAGTAAAGATTTTGGTATGACTCTTAGATCCTAGGAGTTTTCCACTTAATTTATATGATGCATATTCAAATAATTCAAATTATATTGGGTTTGGATTCAAATTAAATGTTGGGTTGTTATGCAATGACCAATTTCTCTAAAGCATACATGGTGGTCATCACCATAAAGTCCATTCCAATGATAGTCTCCTTGTAATGTCCCTTTGGTACTTTAACACTAACATAATAAATCATCTCTGCTTAAGAGTCAGTAACAAGCTCATTTATTTTAGGCAATTTATCAATTACCTTTGATAATTGCTTCATATGTATATTTTTACTTTCTAGCCTCAAGTCTTATAAAGACTAAGAAATAATATGATTTATAAGTATTTATACTTATAACTTCATAAGTACCATATTTGCATAATTAATAGATAATTTATAAGTTTTAATAATGAGAATCATACAAGTAAAAGTAACTCAAACGTCTTTCACCAGCTTCTGAGTCATAATACACTCATGCATGTATCATGCATGACCTATCATTATCATTCATAGTGATGATGTGGCTCACACACTAAAGGTGAAATCTTTACAAGAACATTATATAAAATATTCACTTCAATTGAGAATTAATTTTTCTAAGATATATATAATGGATTGACATATAAAATTGTTCATACTCTCAGCTTCGTGAGTGTCATACTCACAATGATTAACATACATAAATTTTGAGTTTTAAAAAATAGGTTTATCTTACATATTATGATCAAAAGGAGTGTCACTTGTTTTCTATCATATGCTTGAGTGAGCCTAATTATTTATCTATTACTACCCACCATAATAATTTGTACAAATCGACCAATTATAAAATTCATATTTCAAGTTTTATTTAATCATCTCATCCATCAATTTTTATTCTACAACATAAATCAAACATATTTATTAATCTCAAAACTATTTATATATCTTATAAGAAAAATTATACAAACCCTAGATCTTAATTTAGCATAATATTGAAGTGAGGTTCAAGAGATATAAGAGAATAAATCTAGTGAAACTCAAATTTCCAATGATACCCTTCATGAGAATCTAGATATAAATCCTAATCACACATGTTTTGATTAATTTTCTCAAATCTACCCTAGAGAGGGGGGGTTGGAGAGTCACCCCCCTTAACATTAATATTTATCATGTATTGCATCCCTTGCTTTCTTATGGATCCTCTAGGGAGTGTGAACATCAACTTTAGAGTTGTTTACCATGCTTTGACTTTTTCATGGTGAGTTGAGAAGAATATTTTTTTTAGAATCCCTTCTATTTCCTTTTTATACTTTGATATTTTTGAATTTTTAAGTAAAAAGTTATAACTTTTTGAAGTTATCATGATTTTGGAATTCATATCTTAAGCTCAAGGTCGCGTCTCTAGAAAGTTGCCATATCTTTGAAATATATCTTAATCTTTCTATAATTCTATGTCACAACATTGTCAAGTGTCTATGACTTTGGCCTATTATCTCTATAACACAAAATCAAGATGTTGAGAATGGTTATGGTTATGAAATTGATCTTGCTCATTCTGGTCTTAATGTTGGAATGACCATGACATTGAGAATGACCTCTAATGTGCATAATATGGCTACGGTGTTGCGTATAGCTATGATGATGGGAATGGTCTTTCTTATGCATAACATGACCATGCCAATACAAATGGTTGCAATTTAAAGAATGGCCTATCTAGTTTATAAACTCACCATGACATAATGAATGGCCACAACTTTGGCCTTGACATTTCTTTTTTATCACATTTTCATGGCACTATGAAAAGGTTATAGTTTGTGAAAAGGCTACGACTCTAACTTGAAAGCACAAAGTCTTGTTAATAATAAATTTGTGATGCTAGGAAAAGGCTATAATTTCTCTTATATCACATTTAGCACTTGTATGATATTTTGTTACTTAGATGTGAAATTAATTTTACTACCATTTAATAGTATGGGACATCTTTGGTAATGCTCCATGATAATATCATAGTTACTAAGAAACTATTGCATAGTTGAAGGATTTTGCTAATAAGATAGTAGAGTCGTAATGTACAAAAATTATCATTACTAATTAACTAGAGTTTAAACCAAAAATCAATCCCAAAACTACTTTATGATTCATTAATTATCAAGTAGTCAAATGCCTCCAAAAATATTTTAATTTTGTAACTATTCATCAGAATCCATCAAAACTCTAAATTTATAAAATTGATCAAATTATGTCTCATTCCCCTACTTACACATTATGTAATAGTTTCAATATACTTAAGAATGATTGATAACTGTATTACCTAAAAGGAGCCATGAAAAGATTTCACATGATAGTCATTATCTATCCTTTAGTGCAACATTTGATCAACTACTTATAGAATATTAATTGCAACATGAAAGCACGACTGAAAGGTTAGAAGAATGGTTAAGGCAACTTGATATGAAATACTAATATACTAACTTGACGGTACAAAATGAAAGTGATGCATCATACTTGAAATGAAAGAAATTGATGATGAGAACCAAGAAAATGGAATCAACATATGAAATCTCAATGGTTGATATGACAACCAAAAAGGAAGTTGAATATGACAACCAAGAATAAGAAATCACATATATTATCTTAAGCATTCACAAGAAAAGCACAACATATGAAATTTCAATGGCAGATATGGAGAAAGTTGAAGAGGAAAAATAGGAAAACAAAGCTAAAAAAGTCATGATATTTCATGATGTCATGACTAGAGTAAAAATAAAGAGAAGGCATTTCATCCCAACAATACTTATAGAATTGAAATTGAGATGATTAGCCATACAACATTTTTGTCTGATACATAAAATACAAGAGAAAAGAGATGATAAATTACATAAAAAAATTAATTTGGACTATAGAAATTTCTGATAGAAGGAATAACTTATTGATGGTCTAACTATGGAAGTTAAATATATTCCAACATGAGAAGCAACCCAATAGTTTTCTTGGGTGATAAAGTTTGCTGTTTGTTAAATAAGCATCACAAAAATATTACTAAACTTTGAATCCTACCCACATAAAATAATGATAAATTCAAACTATATAATTCTGACTATTTCTACTTAAAGCTATTGTCATGCTCAATATTATGAATTTGATATTATAAAAAGAAAATACCACTCACAAGCTTAATGAAAAATTCATAGTCATGAAAAATACCATGATTTTAGTGATATAGAAAGTAAAGCATCCTCAGAAATTTAATGACAAAGACATGGCCATGACTCATTTTTGTGACTTTGATGTAGCATCTTGGCCCAGCACCATGACTTTTCAATTAAAGAAAGTAGAACAAGCCCACAAATCTATGACTTTCTTTTAACTGGTCATGACTATCAATATCAAACTCAATAATTTCATTAAATAATACCCTATTTATCTTTCAATGACATGACAAATAAACCCCATGTTTACTAGTTTCTTTGATTTGATGATGGGAAAGAGGAAATCTTCGAAGAAAATGAGAAAAGAAATGAGTCAAGACTCAAAAGTAAAGTGATAGAGACTCAACACCATAGAAATTGCACTCAAAGCCTTGGAGCTCATGGTAATTTATGTGATAGAAATGGGACAATAATGGATTGAATATGTACTTGGCAAGAAAGGTTTTATTAGGGATAGTTGATTTAAGAAATTCATCTCTCCATTCTAGCAAATCATTTAGATCAAGGATTGGCTGTAATATTGCTCACAGAGAATGAAGAAACACTTATAATGAAAAAATTTTATGCTTATTTAAAGAATAAGAAATAAAAAATATGCTATGTTAAAAGTATTTTAGTGGACAAAGTGGTTTACTTGGTGATATTTATTGTATTTTAGAGTGCATCCAATTGGAAGCCAAATATACGAAAGAATACTTAAACAAGGAGGTGTTTAAGATGTATTATAGGAGGTGCATCGCCAAAAGAAAAATATGTTTTTTATCATGACTTAAGAAAAGTTTGAAGACAAAATCTACAAGCTTTTGGAAGAAATGATGAAGCAAGTTGAGATTGCCATTAAAGAAAGTGAAGAGTCATTAGGAGCCTTCTTTGAATCTGTGGAAGTGGAGTAGAGGACCATGGTAGAACATAGAGATATGTAGATTGGAGATGAGACATGTTTTTGAGATAAACATTGAGTTGAAGAATTAGGGAAAAGTAGTAAAAACAGAGGCATTTTCACTTTGTTTTGAGGTTCATTGAACTCCATTAGGGAAAGAAAAAACATATTGTTCAACCTTCTTATGAAGGTATTGGATTGGTTAGCTAAAGGCGATAGAGATGTAGAGAGACCATCTACTTTGAGGCTACCATTTGAGTACTAGGAATAATTTTTGTTTCATAGAGTTGATCCAAAACAAAAAGGCCACCACCATCATCCCTCTCCTCATTGAGTTGTATTGTGGTATTTTATTTTTTGTTATAATTGATTTCTATTGAAAAAATATTGTTTGTAATGATGTGGAAATATTTTGTCTCTTTTTTTTCAATGGGAAATTATTGCTCGGGAATGTGCAATAATTTTATTATAAGAATTATTTTAGGTATCTTAAATACCAAATATCATGGCATGTTTGGGTGGTTTTTTATTAAGTGTGAGTACAAAAAAGATCAATAATTAAAATGATTTCGTGAAATCAGAGTTTTGATAAATTATGATAAATATTAGTGAAATCATTAAGTTTTTAGAAGAAATTATTAACTTAGTGATAATTGAACCTATCAAGTAGTTTTGACATCCATTCTTGGCCAAAACTTTATATAATTAGTTGTGGCAGTATTTTTATGACGTGACTCTACAATCTCATTAGCATAATTTTTTTTACCATGCAACATATTTTTTGACTATGATATTATCTTGGAATCTTAGTCATGCTTATCTCATAATTTGAAGTCATAGTAATCAAGTATCTTATTGGTACTTTTTTTGGTCATGGTCATTCTTTAGTGTCATGGCTTTATCTTTACAAAGTTATTAATATCCATAAGTCTAGAGCCATAGCCTTTTTCCAATGCTATGATACTTGGCTATAGAAAGTCAAAGAGAGTATTACTCAAGCCAAAACTATTTCCAACGCCATAACTATTTTCTCTCATGAGAAGGCAAAGCTAAGGCCATGTCTCATTGTCACAACATTGATGCATGAGCTAATTACAAAGGTCTTGGCTACTTTCTAGCAATATGACTTTTGGGGTAGACAGAAATTAAAGAACATTCTAAAGTCATAATTACTTTCTAGAACCATGAATTTGGTGATATAGAATATCTAGGAGACATTCCAAATCCACAACCACTTACTAGTGCCGCGACATTGAGCTTAAGTGACCAAAAGTGAAAGTCATGGCATCGTGCCAAAGCTATAACTTTTTAATTGTAAAACACCTATGTATAAAGACATGGGGAAAGTGAGGAGCAAAAGATCCAAAAAAAGAGTTGACTTCTATTTTCTTCTTTACCTTCAACTAAGCATAATAACAAACCAAAAAGTAATTTTCACACTTCTAAGAGGATCCATGAACAAGCAAGAGATGTAAGGTCAAAGCTAAATTCTAAAGTCAGGGTGCTTTTCTTTCAAACACTTCCTCTCTAAAGTAGATTTTAGGAAATTATTTGAAATAGCATAGGGAATTAGTTTTGAATCTTAGATTATCAATTTGTGTCTAGGATTTGTGCTTTTTGATTTATATGATGTATAAATATTTGAATTAAATTGTATTGTTTGATTTATATTATTGAATGAATATTGATGGAATTAGTGATTTTATAGAATTGAAATTAATATGACTATTGATAGGTTTGTGTGTGTTATCATTGTGAATGATGACGTATAATCCATGACACTCATTCATGCATATAGTAAGAAGGAAGTGATAACACTTATGATTATGATGTGTGATACAAACTTATATGTCTAAACTCGAAATTGAGATATATTAATCATTACGATTGTGGTTCTCATGAAGGTAAGACCATGAATAATTTTATATGCCAATATATTGCACATGTCTTAGAATAATTGACATTCAAATGATATGACTATTTTATAGAATGCTCGCCTAAGAGTTTAACCATTAGTATGAGAGTTATATCATCACTATAAAGGATGGTGATATGTAATCCAAAGGATATGCATGAGTGGTTGACTCACAAGGTAGTAATAGTTATTTGAGTTACTTTCATTCATTTGGTTCTCATCAATGAAATTCAAGGGATGTGCAATGCATAATAAAGTTTCAAAAAAAATGTGGATAGAAGATCAAGGGATGTGCAATGTGAATCAAAAAAATATGTATTATGCATATGGGTCATTTGAGAAGAATTTCAATTTTCTTTAAAAGAGGCAAGATGAACCATATAATATAATTTTTAGAATAATGGATAAGGTTATGAGCAACAAGGAAGACATAAGAAAATTGTTTGATGGAAAAAAATAGGCAGACAACCAATCTTCTACAACAAAGTAATATATCATTAATTCATTTTCTTACACATCATATGCCTAGAAAGATCAATTAGGAAAGAGGGTAATTTTCTTTTCTTGAGGAAAAGTGCATGTTTAGGTGTGGGATTGTTAAATACTAAAGGCATCACATTTTTACAAAATGATTTTGGCTTGTTTCATGTAATATTTATTTGAGAAAGGGAAGAAAAGTCATCGATTTAACAAAAAATAAGTTCTCATAAGTTTTGATGAAAATTAGTGATGTCTAATGCAAAGTGAGTACAAAAATCATATTTGATAGAACAAAGAATTGAAGTGCATAAAGAGAGGTGAAGTCATAACATTTTCAATGTTGCATCATCATTAATAAATAATACTATCACATATCTTTGAAGGTCATAATATATTATTTTATATCACATATCTCATAAGTAGTTGTGACAAGCATTTCTTGGTTACAGCTCTATAAATTGGTTGTTATATTATTTTATGTCATGACTCTTCTATAAGGTCATAATATATTTCTACATTGCAGCACCTCCTTCTTGGTCATGATCATATTTTAGAGTCATGATCACATTTGCTCCAGAACACAATTTTGGTCACTATATTATTTGGAAATCATGACACCCAATGTATTGAATCTCAATCATGATATCAAAATGAAGTTGTGGTATTGATTAAATAATAATATAAATTTAGGGCATACTTTTCAAGGTTGAGACATAGAACCAAAATCTCAATTAACTAAGCTATTTTATGAATGCCATTTTTTTCATGTCATGGCATCTAACTCAAAGGCATGATTAACTTTAGTCATGATACCTTAATGCACCATCACATTATTATCAAACATGAATAATGATGTCATGCTATTTTCCATGATAGTCAATGAGATGATGTTATAGAAGTAGTTCAATTCAAAACTCTATCATGATATCAACCCTATGTCATGATTGAGCTCATTAAAGATGCTATAATTATTGATAGGACCCAAGGATATAAAAGTTAGACTTAAAAAAATAAGAGATCATGAAAAAATAATTGCAGGAGATGAGGAATAAAAATACCACTTCGAGGAGGGAAACACAATGGCAATGGAGCTGAACTCAAATGGATTAGATTGGAAACTAGAATTGAAACCTAGAACCTAATGTCAATTCCCTTCATAGATATATGATTTAACAAGATTATTCCCAAAATACCTTGTTAGAATCTTTCTCCAACATTAGGCTAATTTAGGAAGCTAGGGTTGGTTTATATTGAATAAGTTATGGAATTGTTTTATATTAAATGTTGATAGATTTAAAAGTATCTTAAAATTTATAGCCTAGTGTTTCATAATCTCTCGGATGTTATGTGTTGACTATGGTGGATGGAGATTGGTAAGTCGTGAGAAATAATCAAAGGGACATGTATAGATAGGATGTGACAACCCTCCTACTATCTTTCTCTTATGATGACTTCTATAGGTGAAATTTATAGGTTGGCATAAATTAATCAATGTGGGTATGATGCTGATAAAGCTGAAAACACATATTTATGACCTTACCATTGTATGTTCTCTAAAAGTATTGGTCAGACACAAAAAGATATCCACAAATGAAGAAATAGTCAAATAAAGTTAATGATTTTCCTAAAAGAAGTAGGAGTCGTAGGGTTGCCAATTATTAGGTAAATGTAGGGTTGCTAATTATTAAATATACTGAAGGTATAACCACACGATGATCATCCATGATAGTGATAATTTGTGATTTATTAATGCATGAGGCTAATAAGGTGATTAGATATCATGCATCTTCTTTTCTTTCCTCCAATAACTATATTTTTGTATAACCACAATATCATTGAAAAAATATCATCCTACATAAGAAAGTAAACTAACCATAAAGTCTAAGTATTTTTCAAGATCCAATTTTATCTTGTCACCTTATGTAGTTTAGTCAATTCAATAAAACTTGATCAAAAACCAATACTAAACCTAATATGTTTGGTATTTCAACTTACATCAACTTTATTACTTATACGAATCATATACCTTCAAAACTGAATTGGCATGAATAAATATACTTAATAAGCTTTTAATGTCACGTCAAGGAATATTAAGTAATTGGTATCATAACAAAGTCACAATGCCCATTTTTTTAGAAGGGGCTACTGACTACATCCTCTCTTTTCAAAATATCTCAAGCAAAAGGTTTTTCAAAAGCTTTTTATTAGGTTATGATGATGAAATCTTAAAAGAAAATAAATAAAAAAACTCTTCTATTAAATAGAAGTGTTTTGGTGGACAATAAGATATTTTAGAAATTGATTGGTTTCAAAAAATTACTAAGAGTTTAAAATATCACTACAAAAAAAATCCCATATAGCTAGGGACAATTCCCTAGCTAAATAGGCTTTTTCCGTCGCTAAACGGGATATATCGACGGATTACCGACGGATCGATTCCCTATCTAAAGTGATTCTTGCTAAAATTTAGCGACGAAAAGTGTCCATAGTTAAAAAGTTAGTGACAAAAAAATCCCTTGCTAAAAAAGACAAATTCTCTAGGTAAATTAGCAAGGCAAATGAGATTTTCTGTTACTAAACGAAAATAATGATGAAAGATTCCCTAACTAAAGTGCTGGAAAATCCATCGCTAATTTTTATATTTCTCTAGCTAATTTAGCTAGGAAAATTCCCTAGCTAAATTAGCAAGGGATTTTTCCCTAGATATTTTAATTTCAAAATTAATTTTAGAATTTAAATTATTTTAAAATTTTTTAATTGAATAATTTAATATTTGTATATCAAATTGAATATAAATTGAAACTATAAATAATTTATAATAAAAAAAAATAAAATCATTTAATATCTTATTTTAATTCAATATTTTACATAATTAAAATAAAAAAAATAACAAAATTTTATTTCATCTTATTCATCAATGTATCTACTGATAGTGCATAAAATATAATATATTCATTCATTGACGTTGCTTCCTCTCCCTTTGCTTCTCTAATCATCATTTTTCTACTGCGACAAAGCTGTCCGAATCACGACACGTAATGTCTAGTGAAAAATCTCATCACTTATAAAAACTTTGTATAAGGAACAATGTAGTATCATATCTGTAAGAAATTTAAACCACTCAGTCAAATTAAAAAAAATTATGTTTTGATACATATATAATTATGTATATATATATAAATATATACTAGTATTTCACTCGTATATATATTACTGCAGTATATGTACATAAAAATAGTATTATTATGTGAACATATAAACTGAGTACAAATATACTTAGTATATATGTACATAAAATATTGCAGTATTATATGTATGTATTTACTACTTTATTCGTACGTATTTACTAAATTTGGTGCTGTTGCTGCTACTCCCACTGTCGCTTCTGCCACTGCTATTGTTGTTGCTATCACTGCCAATACCACTACTGATGTCACCGCTGCCACCACTGCCTTTGCTGATGTTGTTGATGTCACTGCCAATACCATTGCTGCTGTTGCTGCCGTCGCCGCTGCAGCTGCTGCCATCATTGCTGCCGCTGTCGCCGCCACCGCCGCCACTACTACTACTGCCATAGCTGACCGCAGCCGCTGCTGTTGCTGCCGTTGCTGCCGCTGCCACTACCCTCGCTATCGGTGCTGTCGCTAAATGCCGCATCTGCCGCTGCTACCACCGCTGCCGCCACTGCCGCTGCTGCCTCTACTACTGCTTCTAGTGTAGCCGCTGCTACCGCCACTGCCGCCGCCATTGCTTCTGGTGCAGCCCCTACTACAGTTGTTGCCGCTGCCTCAGATGCAGCCACTTCCACCGCTATTGCCGCCGCTGCTACCCCCACCACTGCGGCGGCCACCGCTGCCGCTTCCGCTGCCACCATTGTTGCTTCCATTGTCTCCGTTGCTGGTTCTGTTGCTGCCGCCGCCAATGTCGCTGCTACTGCTATTGATAATAGGTTTTTATATATCTATAATAGGCTAAAACTCCACCCAAAAAATTCGGAGACACAAACATTTTCACAGATATATAAAAATAATTATTATAGATACGAATAAACATAAATTAAAGTTGATTATCATACAATATAAAATAAAATTTAATTAAATAATTTAATAATTTTATATTAAATTTAATAAATAGAAACTATAAATTAAAATTTTAAATTAAACAAAAAAATTCATTTATTAACTTATTCTAATACAATATTTTAAATAACTAAAAAAAAAACAAAAAATTATAGTACATCTTAGTAATCAATGTATCTATCAACTGTGTATAAAGTATAACCTATCAATGCATTGATATTGCTTTCTCTCACTCTGCTCCTCCGATCACCTACTTTTCACTACGAAAAAGTTGTCCGAGTCACGGTGGTTCATGTCTGTTGAAAAATCCCTTCACTTATACAAGTTTCGTATGGGAAATTATGCGGTATCACATCTGTAAGAAATTTAAACCACCAAATCAAATCAAAATAATTTAAAAAAAAACTGTGTTTTGATAAATATATATTACTACAACAAAAATGTACATATATACTAGCATTTCACTCGTACATATATTACTGCATTATTTGTACATATAAATTGTAGTATTATGCATACATATATACTGAGTACATATATACTCAGTATATATATACATAAAATACTGCAGAATTATATGTACGTATATACTGACTATATACTTATGTATATACTACATTTGTTGCTGTTTCTGCTACTCCCATTGTCGCTGCCGCCCCTGTTGCCGCTGTCGCTGCCGGTGCAGCTGCTTCCGATGCTGCCAGCCACCGCTGCTGCCACTGCCTCCACTGCCGCCACTGCCTCCGCTGCTGCCACTGCCTCCATTGCCGCCGCCGCCACTATTGCCGTTGCTTCCATTGCTGCTGCTACAGTTGCCGCTACCGCTGCTGCTGTCGTTGCTGTCGCTGCTGTAGCTGCAGTTTCTTGGGCCACTGCCACCACTATCATCACTGCCGCAACCGCCGCCGCTGCTACCGTCGCTGCCGCAGCTACCGCCACTTATAATATGCTTTTACATACCTATAATAGGCTAAAACTCTACCTAAAAAATTCGGAGAAACACAAACATATTTACAGATATATAAAAATAGTTAATATAGACATGAACAAACACAAATTAAAGTTGATTGTCATATAGTTTCAACAAAAATTTAATTAAATAATTTAATATTTTTAAATTAAATTTTATAAAAATGGAAACTATAAATGAAACTTTTAAATTAAAGAAAAAAAAAATCATTTAATAACTTATTCTAATACAATATTTTAAATAACTAAAACAAAAAAAATAACAAAAAATATATTATATCTTATTAATCAATGTATCTACCGACCGTGCATAAAGTATAATCAATGCATTGACATTGCTTTCTCTCCCTTTGTTCCTCCCATTACTAACTTTCCGCTACGAAAATGCTGTCCGAGTCATGGTGTTTAATGTTTGTTGAAATATGTCTTCACTTATACAAGTTTCGTATGAGAAACAATGCGATATCATATCTGTACGAAATTTAAACCACCAAATAAAATCAATATAAATAAAAAAAACTATGTTTTGGTAAATATATATTGATGCAGTAAATATGTACATATATACTAGCATTTCACTCGTACATATATTATCGCAATATATGTACATATAAGCTATAGTAGTATGCATACATATATACTGAGTACATATATATACTCAGTATATATGTAAATAAAATATTATAGTATTATATGTACGTATATACTGACTATATACGTACGTATATACCACATTTGTTGCTATTGAAACTGCCACTTTTGGCGCCGCTGCCGTTGCCACTGCCGCCGCCGCTGCTGTCGCCGCCGCTACCATCGCCGCTCCCACCGGCGCTGCCATCGCCACTGCTGGTGCTGCCCCTGCCTGTGCCGCCGTAGCCGGTGCTGTCGGTGCTACCACTACTGCTGCCGTAGCTGCCGGTGCTGCCACTGCTGCCCCCACCACAACAACTGCCGCCACCACGGCCATAGCTGTCGCTGATGCTGCTGCTGCCATTGCTGCCACTGCTATCGCTGTTACCGTTGATGTGGCTTCTACCACTGCTGTTGGTGCTGTTGCTGCTACCAGTGATGCCGGTGCCGCCACTATTGCCTCAGTTGTCGCCGCCGCCGCCGTAGCCACTATCGCCGTTGCTGCCGCTGCCGCCACTACCACTTCTACTGCCGCCACTACCATCGCTGCCATCACTGCCCCTACTGCCACTGCTGAAAATAGGCTTTTATATACCTATAATAGGCTAAAAATTTACCCAAAAAATTCAGAGACAAACATATTCACAGATATATAAAAACAAATATACATGAATAAACACAAATTAAAGTTGATTGTCATACAGCTTCAACTAAAATCCAAAAGATATCCAACAATTATGTTTAAAGATAATGAGAGTGCAAAAATAAAATGTTTTTAGAATAATAAAGATAAGATAAGCTAGCCCTCTTTTTGATAAAGCTGAAATCGGTAAATATGGGACCCATGCACCAAAAGGACTGTGGTAATGTCTGAATGCTTTGAATCAAGATTTTTTCTTTTGTCTCACATAATGTGTCCTGCAAAAATTCATAATTTGGTTAATCAGAAAAGCAAAGAACAAAACCAGAATAAAAATAATTGAAACCTACAAAAAAATTATCATAATTATTTGCTACACATTGACAAAAATAAATAACAGTTTAGATATAATTCTCATACTCATTCATCCTCATAATTTATAGGGAATGCTAGCCTCTCATGCAAGGATTCACAATTGGATCTCTGAATGCTATCTGTTGCACCAATGCCACTAACTGTGACTCCAAATAGGACATCTGCTGTTGTATTACATTTTTAATTTCTTTCATCTTATAATTCATTTCTTTAATTTCTTATATTTCTTCCATCAAATTAGTTATCTGCTCATCCTTCTTTTTCATATCGGTCTCTATAACTACAAAACATTCATTTGTTTTCAATGCTTGCTGTTTGACTGCCTCATTCACCATTGATGAGACAGATGAATTAGAAGCACGACTGCTACAACAAAATGCCACTCCCTTAGAGTCGATTCCGTACACTCGCTGCTTCTTTTGACATCCTATTATCTCCAAATAAATAGGATCATAGTCAATTGGTTGAAGATCCATAGAACCCTCAACTTGTTGATGAGAAGCTGTCATACGTTCCTCCATTAGGTCCTGAATAGAGAAAAAAACTATTCTAGATATACAAAAAATAAAATAAATATTTTTCATTCAAAATAATTTTCAAAATGTATTGTAATATAACAATTTCTTACAGCAATCATTTGAGACTTATTGTCAACATACTGACCATCCACTTTCTTCACATGCATCTTCCTAAAAATCTCATAAAAATTTAGATATCGACCCAATTTTCTAGCCTAGAATATGCTTTTATTAAGTCAAAAAAAAACAAATGATAAAAAAATTTAACAAAATTAATAAAACCATACAAAGATTTTATTTATTGGACTATTAGGACAACCGCAAAATATAGAAATGTTTAGAATTTTAAATTTGTACCAAATCTCGAGCGTGCTCAATGCTCAACTTTGAACCTCCAGTGTGTCGACAGATTTCTGTACCTAGTCCAACTACCTCACTTTGTCGATTTTTGCTAGCAATATTTGAATTTTTCTTCCCATCTAGCTCCTCTCAATAATTAAGCCACTTGGGCTAGTCTTCCTCGGATATAAAATTAGGCATTTCTTTCAATATCTTTAATTTATGAACAAAATCAAATAATCATCGAGTAGCTTTGATCTCCCATAATGACTTTATTTTTCTATCAAATTTGGGTACCCATGTGCACTGATTCTATAAATAGAAAAAATGACAAAAGAATATTTATTAATAACAAGAACATAATTATTTACTACTTGAATAATAACCAACATAAAAGTTAAGTAATTAGATAATTATTTTTCTATGCTTTTGCTTTGTTATTTTTACCTTAAAGTCATTAAAATATGACTCTTTTGTCGATTCAGAAACTTTCTTCCAGGAAAAAGCTTTAGAATCGGACATTTTCTTGAAAGCCTTTGTAATTATAGTCGAACACTTGTGAGATTGAATAAAACTATACAAATAAATAAATAATATTGAAAACAAGCAAATCATAACAATATAAAAAACCACAGACAGTAACATCAAATTTTTTTTTTAATTTATTTTTACATATTTCTTTTACATCTCATCCACAATCTCAATTTCTAACTTTACACTGACTGCAGAGGAAGGCACATCATTTGATGATGTCATTGGTATTGTAAATGGGGGAACAATCGATGTAAAATGTGGTGTAGATGATAGAGATGGATCAAAAGTGTGGGTAGGAAGCACAATGGGTGGTGGGCTTACATCTGATAAAGGTGATAGTAGATGTCTCAAAGAAGGTGATGGTGATAGAAATGGAGATAGTGATTATGATGTTGCAGAATCAGATGAATTTAGTTCATGATGTAACATACTAGAACAAAAAATAGGCCACGTACCACCATGCTGTAACATACTATCACATCCACGTCCACCTCTAATGATGTAACATGATGTAACATACTAGATGAATTTGGTTCATTTCTGTGTCCACAGTCCACCTCCACCACGACCACGTATTTTAGGCACCATCTGCTGTACAAAATAAAACATAGAACAAAAAATAGGGATATGATGAACAAGCATGCATTTTCGAATAAAACACACCAATAGATTTCAGCAAAATATAAAAAGTCGTTGATAGTTTAAATTTATAATAAAATTATAACAATTAAATTATTGGCATCACTATCATCCTCCAATGGATCTTCTGATATTTTGTCCGATTCAGATAGAAGTTCGAACTCATCTTTAGATAGAAATTGATCATCTTTAATTTCTATTGTGCCACCATTTGAGTCACATAAATTTTCTGGATCTTCATCTATATTCAAAGGCTCAATATTATTTATGTCATCTTCCTGGAATGCCGGTGCAATTTCTAAGTCTGCACTTCTTTGTTGCTATGTTGGTACTTGAAATTTTGATCGAGCTTTGATTTTGCAAATCGCCCACCAATCTTTTTTAACATGAGATAAACTCGGATATGTACAATAATATACCTGAGTGGCTTGAAATACCATAATAAATCTTTGTGTCCACATTTCATGTAGGATCATATCGATTATATTGATTATATCTGCGTTTATTGTTAACATCAACTAGCTTATAATCTGAATGAATCTTTGTGTCCACATTTCAGTGTAGGATCAAACCACTCGCACTTAAATAATATAATACTATTATTTTCCAGTCTAGGATACTATGACTCAATAATTTTTTTGAGTTGACCATAATAATCAATCTCATCTGTACTATAACCCGAGCCTTTAATGCATACACCACTATTCATTATTGTTTTAGAAGAATTATATCCGATTGTGTGAAATTTATATCCATTAACAAAATACTCAGGATAGGTTGTCACATATCTAAATGGGCTTTTACTTAGATTCTGAATGAAAATATTTGAATCTCGATTTGAAGGATCAATTGCCTGTGGCATAAATTAAAAAAATGATATTAACAAATAAAAAATACTAATAAATTAAATAATTCTAAAATATAAAACTTAATAATTCTCACAAATTTTTAACTAATTTGCAAATTCAGTTTCTAGCATATAATCGACATCATTGTTGGATATTGCTTGATGCCTATATTTTAACTGCTCAACATAAATACTGCACAAATATAAAAAGAGAGAAAAAATGCATATCAATTTTTAATAATTCCTATTAAAGATAAAATTAAACTATGATTAATCCTGCAACCATTTAGGATATACATACTCAATATATGGTGTGACATCTTCACAATTAAGTAAAACATAACTCCGGGTTGCTTTGTACTATTCATATGTCATACATCTTTTCATTGCTCTTCCAAATGCTCTTCCAGGGTGCTTGAAGTTTGATAGTTTGTTCACAGAATCATCTTCTACCATCACATGACCATAATACTACGACACATTTCTATTCTTTGTATCGACATGATCCTCAAAATAATAAGAACAAAATGATGATGCTTTTTCTACTAAATATGCATTGCAAATAGAATCTTCAACTTTTGCCTTGTTTCTTACATTCAATTTCAACTTACGAATATACCTACATCCACAATGTTAGGTTTCAATTAGATTAAATTACAATAATACTTAAAGTACGAAATAATAAAACACAATAAATTATATGTATTTACCTCTTAAAAGGATACATCCTCCTGAATTGCATTGGCTCTGCAATCCTTGCTTCATATGCCAAATGGACTGGAAAATGCTCCATCGAGTCAAAAAAACTCAGTGGGAATATTTATTCAAGCTTACAAATAATAAGTGGAATGTCATTCTTCAGCCTCACCATGTCATCTATTTTGATTGTGGTTGTAGTTAGCTGTTTGAAAAACAAACTAAGTTTTGTAAGGACCTTCCAAACACATAGTGGAAGTAATTCATAGAATGCAATTGGTATTAATCTCTGTATAAATACATAACAGTCATCACTTTTCATTCCAAATAACTTAAGATTCTTTATATCCATGCATCTACCTATATTTGGCACATATCCATTAGAAAATTTCAAAATATTAACCTATTCACACAATATCTTTCTTGCCTTCTTATCAAGTATGTAGCAAGCTTTGGGGAATTTTCCTGTTTCCTCATTCAGTTTCAATTCAAGATGCCAATAGTAATTATTCAACTATTGTCTTGATTTTAAAGTGTCTTTTGTTTTTTCATCTACATTAATGACAGTATTAAAAACATTGTCAAAAACATTTTTTTAAATATGCATTACATCTAAGTTATGATGAATTAAATTGGACTTCCAATAGGGCAAGTCCAAAATATACTACATTTCTTCCAGCCAATAATTTGCCTATTGGTCCATTACTTCCAGTAGCTTCCTTTTCTATTACCTTCTTCAAATTCAAACTCTGAATCTCTGTCATAATATCATCTCCTGAATGAACTACTGGTGCAACTGTCATCACAGTTTTATTTTTTTGAAATGCAAGTTCTATTTCTTCAAAATGGATGATTCGTAGGTAGAAACTTATGATGGTTATCAAACCATGACTATTTACCACTAAATTTGAGGGTAAATGCATCAGAATTTGTCATGCAATACAGGCATGTGAATCATCCTGCAATACTTCAGTCAGACAACATTGAATATGCAGAAAAGTCACTTACCGTCCACATAAGGGCTGCCCGCATAATGAAATTTTGCTTCTTTGAGATATCATATGTATTCATGCCAACATCACATAAATGATTTAACTATACAATAAGAGGCGGTAAGAAAACATCTAGCATGTCTTTCGGATTTTTTGGCCCTGGAACCAATATTGACAAAAACATATATTGCTCCTTCATACACAACCACGAAGGCAAGTTATAAGGTGTCAGTATCACTAGCCATGTTGAATACTATTGTCCAGATTCTCAAAATAGTTGAAATCCATCAGTGCAGAGACACAATCTCACATTTCGACTTTCTGCTGCAAAATCTTGATGTATATAATTAAAATGCTTCCAAGCAGGTGAATCTAATGGATGACACATTACCCCTTCTTCAACCTCATGCTTAGAATTCCACCTCATATCATTTGCTGTAGAATTTGATGCATATAGTCTCTGTAATCGAGGAATTAATGGAAAATAATACATCTTCTTAAAGACAACCTTCAATTTTTGTCGCATATCTACAACACGAGGTACCTTCCTAAATCGAGGATGATCACAAAACTCACAGCTAATTAAATCACTATCACCACCCCAATATAACATGCATCCATTTAAACAACAATTAATTTTTTCCACTGGTAGACCCATTCCTTGTAGTAACTTTTTAGTGTTGTAAAAGTTGTTAGTGATCAAATTATTATCCGGAATAATCTCCTTCATCAGTTCTGTCACCTGATCAAATAATTTTTCAGACATGATTTTCTGACTTTATGCTCATTAGTCGAGCCACAAGTAATAATTACGAATGTGTTTTACAACCAAGCCACAACTCTTTATCTGTAGCTTTAAGCATTTCATAAAATTTCTAAGCTTCAGGATTAGGTGGTTCATCCATGTAATCCATATTGAAGTCAGCACCATTAGCTTCCGTGATCATTCTATGGTATGTGTTTGATGATTCTTCACCACAAGAAAATGATTCAATACCCTCATTTTGGTCAATAATCAGAGTCATTGTACTTTTCTCATGATAAATCCAGACAAAATAATTTGGTACAAAGCCATATTTAGCTAAATGATATCTTATAGTGTTTGCATCATGAAAAGAGATATTCTGACACTTCCGATGATTACATAGACACTTAATTTTTTCTTCATTCATCAATCTCGATTGACTACATGCAAAATTGATGAAAGTTTCAAGCCCAGTCAAAAAATCTTTATTCAAAAATCCATTAATAACCCTTCTGTACATCCACTGACAATTCGAGCTAATTTTTCCCTGTTTTATTTACAAAAAATAATGCCCAATTATTATTCTAATTAAAATATTCTATTACTTCAAAATATACAAATAATTAAATAAAATTACTTATAAATGAATATTTAAAAATTAAATATCATGAATATCGAGGCAATGCATTTGTATAATCTACATTAATAGATAAAACAATTTTTAGCACGATACAGATTAATAGATATCAAAGTTATACTAGATAAAGGGTGCAAAATATGATAATTCACAAGAAATGAAAGCAAAAAAAAGACATTTAATGTATGAAGGAGGAGAGGGAGAGAGAGAGAGAGAAAAGATAAAGTGGGGAGAGAGAGGGGTAGAGAAATGGGGAGACAGGGGGAGAGAGAGAGAGAGAGAGGGAGAGAAAAGGAGGGAGAGAGAGTGGGAGATAAATGGTTAAAGGGAGAGGGGGGGGGGGGAGAGAGGGGGGAGAGGGAGAGAGAGAGAGGGAGAGAGGGAGGGAGAGAGAGAGAGACAAAGGGGTGGAGAGAAAGAGAACAAGCAAGAAAGAAGAGCTAGAAATAAAATAACAAGAGAGAGTGTGTGACACAAAGAAAAAGAGGAAGAGAATGACTGAAAGAATTATATAGGGAGAGAAAGACACATAGATAGTGCTGTGTTAGAATGAAGAATTATATTAAAGAAAATATAAGTTCTTCAGTACAAACCTATCAAATATTATATTTTTTGTTATACATAAGTTCATATTTGAGCCTAAGGCCCAAGGGCTGGGATTAAGTAAGAGTACGACCTTTATATGTATTATACCATATTTGAGCATGATCAACGGACACTCTCATGCTATGTGCTTACATATTGTTGATTTTATATCTTTAGCCGTTTTATTTCAAGTTAGTGCAACAAAATAGTATTATCCCATATATAATTATATGTTAGGATACATATAGTAAATGTAGTTATAAATAGCTACATTTAGTTTAACATATAATTATATATAGATATATGCATACAAGTAGTTATATGTAGATATAAATAAATGTATACAAATTTATAAACAATTATATAGATTTACATATATGTATACATATATGTATACATAATTAATAATAAAGTTATATTTATTTATATAAAGTTTTTTATTGTTATACAAATATTTATATATAGTTATACACATTTAGTTAAATATTATGTTGTATGTTTTTATACATATAATTATAAATAGTTACATGTGGTTATACATATAGTTACACGTATGGTTAACCTTATATTTTTACATGTATGTATATATATTTTTGCATATGATTTCATATATTTTTATATATAGTTATGTATAGGTATGGATATACTAAAATACAATTTTTATACTAATATATAAAAATGTATATTAAATACATGTTTTAATTATATATATAAATATAGTTATGTATAAAGTTTTTATAGTTATACATATAGTAAGAAAGAATTATTTATATAATGTTATTATACATATAATATATATAGTTATAAAAAATTTATATATCATTAAACATTTAGTTACACACACACATACACACATATTCATATGAGTAGTTATATTTAGTTATACATAAATATATACAATGTTATAAACAAATATATAGATTTACATATATGTATACATATATGTATAGATAGTGAAAAATATAGTTATATTTAATTATATAAAATTTTATTTAGTTTTATAAATATTTATATATAGGTATACACATATAATTAAACATAATGTTTTATGTTTTATACATGTAATTATAAATATAGTTACATGTGGTTATAAATTTATTTACACATATAGTTATACTTATAATTATACTTATAATTATACATGCAGGATTATATATTTATTCATATAATTTTATATATTTATACATATAGATATGTATAGGTATAGATATAGTAAAATACATTTTTATATACTAATATATACAAACGTATATTAAATATAAGATGTGAATTATATATTTAAATATAGTTATGTATAAATTTGTTATAGTTATATATATAATAAGATACAATTATTTATAGTTATATGTTATTATACATATAGTATATATAGCTATTAATATTTTTATATATTTAAACATATAGTTATATATAAATATATTCATACAAATAGTTATACATAAATATATAAAGTTATCAATAAATATATAGATTTACATATATGTACACATAGTTATAAATATAGTTATATTTGTAAATCTTAAAGTTTATTCTTAAAGAATGGGTGTAATAGGGATAAGGGTAGATGTTAGTTTGTAAAAATGGTATTCCTCCGCCAAAAGAGAGGGTTATAACTAATAAATAACATCTTAAAAAAAATATATATATATATAGTTATATTTAATGTTGTAGAGTGTTATATAATTATACAAATATTTATATATAGTTATACAAATATATATACATAGTTATGCACATATAGTTAAATATAATGTTGTATGTTATTATACATGTAATTAAAAATATAGTTACATGTGGGTATACATATAGTTTCACAAATAATCATAATTCTAAACACTTAAAATAATCAATTCCTACTTGCATTATCATGATAAAGATTTTTGAATCCAATATTTCTAAAAAGTTATTAGTTGGATAGTTGGTGACATCATTAAATGGGTGTATGCTCTAGGTTTGAACCTATCATTGTTCTTTGAAGAAGTATATTTTTGGAAACTCTATGAGAATCAAAAATTGATTTTTGATTTCAGAAACTATTATTTTTGATTTAAATTTTTTAAAAACTTTTGTGAGATAAACAAAGTTGATGCATTTCGGTGCAACCAAAGTGGATAAAAGTTATAATGTTATTGGAAAAAACATTAAGGGGAACCAAAGTGAAAATAATTATGTGTTATTACAATTTTTAATTTTAATATAACATTTGGGGGCCCAAATCCAAAATATTTATGATTTGGGTCTTCCAAATTCTTATACTAATAATTACCTTCCTTTATTCATACAGAATGTATATACTCAAGTATGCATATGAGTTTATGCAGAAACTCATTTTTTCATAAACAAAAACATATGCATATGGAGTTCATAAATACTCTGTATGCATAAACATATGCATAAGCTCATTTTTGTATACTGAGTAAGCTAAAACATGTTTATGCATAATATTTTTTTAATTATATTGGGATAATTATGAGTATCCAAATTTAGGTACTAAAATATAACCCAAATCATAGATATTTTCTTTTGGATTCCATAACATAATTATCCATTATATATATATATATAGATTAAGGATGAAAATATTAAGTATTATTATTATTATTAGTGTTGTTTTTGCAAAGTTCGATAAAAGTTAGTGTTGTTTTTGGAAGCAACAAAATATAAAGAATAGTACTTTCATTGTCAAGAAAATCTATTTAATAAAATTTTAAAATTGAACTAATTTAAGAAAATACATCTCAGAGCAATATTCCTACCTTTTAGTGGTATCAATGCATAATATTAAATTATTTTTGTTATTTTGTTTTGTAATTTAAAGATGCAAGCCTAATTTTTTTTCTATTTGAAGATTAGAATGATTTGGATTTCTTGTTATGCATGTAATTGCTACTTAAGAGCTATAAGGCTACTCTAATTTCTTCATCATCTTAAACTTTTTCTCTGTATCTTACTACTACTTCTTCTTCATCTTCAACTTCTTCTTCTTGTACTTCTACAACCACAAATGAGTATCTACTTTCAAATGAGAATGCTCATTTATAGATGAGATTATATTTCTCTATGCTTTATCATTAACATGGTCTATAGTATATTCCATTATACTTTCTCATTAATCAAATATAAAAGTATAGATTATAGTTCAATTGAGAAAGCTTACTAATAGATGAGTATCTAATTGCAATTATAGTATAAAGTGTAGATTAATTACCAATTGTGCAAGATTAATAATAGAAGAGTATCAACTTGTAACATATAGGAATCCATTTGTTAGAGCATATGTTTGAGTGGTTGATTTGCCATTGTTGACAACTTCCTTTATTTGATAGACCATAGTGATATTAGAGGTGTCAACCGGGCCGGGCCGGCCCGGCACAGTTTTTAACCGTGCCCGTGCTCGTGCCGTGCCCGGTTAAAAACCATGCCGTGCCGTGCCGGGCCTCGCCCGAGCCGTGCTATGCCTGGCCCGGCATGGCACGCCGGCACGCCGGCACGGGTTCTTCCCGTGCCGGTTTCACGCGGGCATGCATGGGAGTGACCCGTCCCCTCCCGAAAAAAAGACCGCGGGTCGGGTCTGATTCGATCCCGACCCGCGGTCCTGACTCCCGACCCGGCACGACTCGGCCTGCTGTGCCTACGGGCCGTGCCCAGATAGTTTTAAATCGTGCCGGGCCGGGCACGACACTGTACATGAACCGTGCCGTGCCCGGCCCGGCACGGTGGCACGGTCGTGCCCTAAAAAAATGGGCCGGGCCGTGCCGACCCGGCCCGTTTGACACCTCTAAGTGATATATGTATCTCACACATCACCCATGATACACCATCAATATACATTTTTTAAAAGGTAAATGGTCTTGAGGTGGGTAATATATGTTCTACAATTCATCTCCAATGGAGAAACTAAAGTATTGAAATACTAACTATGGTCTCCTTTGATGATAATATTTTCTCTATGATAATATTATTCAATCAAAAAGTTTGGTTACCTAACAACAACAAATCAATAGAGCAAGCAAAGACATAAATATTCAATTGATATGACTTCCAATCTCAAAAGATTATCAAAAGATAATCATCAATGGGTTTCAAATCTACTTGAAAAATATTATAACTCAAATACTAAATCAATTAATTAAATCACAAAATTATTTTTCATTTTCCCAAACTATACTTAAAAGAGTTGAATTAATAAATAGAAAATATATATATAAATATTCACAAGATTTTTATTACACACGCACACGCACACACACGCACACTACAAAAATTATGAATAGATTAACTAAAATGACTTTTCTGAATTTTTCACAAATGATGTTAAATGCATAGCACATAGTAATTTTAATTATGCAAAAATTAGTAAACACATATACACACTACCATAAAATAAACGAACACAACAAAAAACTTACACTATCAAAAAATACACTGCTAAAAAACTTACCATAAATAACACAAACTATGATCATACACACACACACTCTCATTTTATCATTCATAAAATAGTAATATACAGATTAAAACTATTTGTTTTTGAATAATTTTTCTAGAAAATTTATTTTTTAAAATTCAATAGAATCATCTTTTTGTGCTTTTCATGCATATATAGATAATAAATCAAGAACATATTCATTTTTGTTTCGTGCTCCTCACTCAAGAACACCCGTGAACAAAAACATAAGCAATGGGTCATGAAAAATTGAAGTTGAGTCCACCCAAAACAAACTAAATTTAGAAAGAAATATTTATAACCATAACAGAAAAAAGATACTAGCAAACTATAACATCAAAATCACCCAAACAATGATAAAGAAGTTCACCCACTTGAAACCTACATGCCAAAACAATGCATAACAATTTTTTTGTTTCACATCCATGTTAATAAAAAAATGATAGATATAGTTATGTTTAAATAGTTTATGTATACTATTTTTATTGTTATATATACATATATATATAACTATGTTTAAACACACTTATTTAAAGCTCACTTATATTTATGTATACATACTATTTTTGTATACAGTATGTAGTTATTTATATTGAACAAATTATTAATCGACATACCTACTGTGCACCATCAAAATTCACACAATGACAATGTATTATATCACAAATACATGAAGTATGTATATGATTAAGTATATATACGCAATTCAACAACACCATGGTGAATAAAGGAGAAGAATTTTGGAAACAACAAATAACAGAATCAATACACATTAAGCTTAATCAAGATAATCGATGAAGAATAAATATATAAATCGTACCTCATATCAAATAAAAATTAAAACTTAAACCTTGAATATACGTTGAAGCGTTGCTGTCGAGGAATGGATGGCCAAATGCGGAGGTTCGCGTCACTTGTTGTCGAAGATAATCACGTCTCGACGTGAATGTAAATATTAGCAAATTTTTTATATTTTTAATTATTAAAACATTAAATAAACAATATATATATATATATATATATATATATATAAAATAAAAAAACTAATTAATTTTATTTACTATCAAAAATTTTTCAACAAAATTAATGTGTGTAGCAAGGTAAAATTGAAAAACAAACACTTTAAAATTTTTTATTATAATATTAATTAAACAATAAATATATAAACAATTAAAAAAAATATGTTTAGCCTTATTAAAAAAATATCAAATAGGTACAAAATTAACAAACTCTATATAATAAGACATAAAAGAAAAGATGATTTATCTTCTAGTCACTCGCCTAAAAGTTATAAAATACTATTAATATTAAAAAAATATAAAAACTTATATTTTATGGTTATAAATTTTTAAGAATTCATATTAATTTTTACGAAGATAATATGAAATAATTTTAAATGCATAAAATTTCATATTATTTGATATCATTAATAATTTTTAAAATCAATAAATTACTTAAAGTGAGAAGATAATTAAAATAAGTTATATTTATTATTTTAATAAAAACTTAATATTAAAAGCTAATAGTAAAAATATTACTCAATTATTTAATTCATATAAATTTTTGTAAGAGCTAACATATATGTATTTATTTATAAATATTAATTTATTTTCTTTTAACTTTATTAAAAAAAATTATATTTTTATTATATTTCAAGATTTTCTAATTTTGTATTATTTATTTATTTAAAAGTTTTCTATACTAATAATTTTTTTTACTTATAATAATATTAATTTTTTCTAGTTTATTCGTCAATTTAGATACTTTTGAAAATATTTTCTATTTTATTATACAATGAATTAATTTACATTTATATTAGTAGAAATTTTAATATATGTTAATTTAATTTTTAAAATATAAAAAAAAATTATTATACTTATTGAATTTATTATTTAATGTTACTTCAATACAAATGTTTAAGTTTCTTATTTTAAAATTTTAGAAAATTTTTTGTAAAATATTATAAAAAATTAATATATCATAAAAATAGTTAATTTAGTCCTTATTAATATATATAATTATTTTTTGTATTTTGATATTTTTTAAATTATTTATTGATAATATACTTTTTTATGATTTTTTGAGGAGAATGTATGTTTTAAGGATTGCTCATCTATAGACCAATAACATACATTTAATTAACAAAATTAAATAAAATATTAAAAAAAAATAATAAATAAATAAAAATATATAATTAAATATTGGCTAGAGAAATACCACCGCTATATCCGTAGCTAAATTATGACTTTTATAAGCTAGGGAAAATTCATTGCTATATTATGGATTTTAGTAGTCGAGAAAATCCGTCGCTAAATCCATCGCTAAATTACAAATTTTATTAGCTAGAAAAATTCTGTCGCTAAATCTATCACTAATTTATGGATTTTATTAGCTAGAAATATTCGCTTGCTAAATCCGTAGCTAAAATATGGATTTTATTAGCTAGAAAAAATATGTCGCTAAATATGTCGCTAAATATGTCGCTAAATCTGTCGCTAAATCCGTAGCTAAATCAAAGATTTTATTAGCAAGGAAAAATCTGTCATTAAATCCGTCGCTAAATCAATGATTTTATTAGTAAGGAAAAATTCATCGCTAAATCAAGAATTGTATTAATAAGGGAAAATATATCGCTAAATTCATCGCTAATTTCAGGCTTTTATTAGCAATGGATATTCCGTCGCAAAATTTGTCGCTAAAATCCCCACTTTTCTTGAGTGGAAGTTACGAAAATATTTTGTGGCTAATCTATCGCTAAAATTCTCACTTTTCTTGAGCGGAATTTGTGAAAATTTTTTTTCACTAAATCCTTCACTAAATATCCTCACTTTTCTTTAGTAGAATTTTCGAAAGATTTTCTCTCGCTAATCCGTTGCTATTTTTTTTTTCAAAAAAAAATCATCAATCCCTTCCTATTTCCTAGCTAATCCCTAGCAATTTAGCTAGGGATTGATCATTAGCTAAAATTTACTAGATAAATTGATATTTTTTTGTAGTGTATTTTTTAAATCTATAACTCCTAATCTCCATCTTTCATCTATTATATCCTTGAATGTGGTTGCTCAGAGTTCCAACAGAGGATCATGTAGTGTTCGCATCGCATAGAGTTTGTATTGGTGATTGTGTAGAGGATGTGTTGTAGAGCTTATGTTAGTGCTCAGAGGATGTGTTATAGATGTATTAGATATTTGGACTATTATAATTTGTGTTTTATTTTATGTATTCTTTTAATATTTTGCCAATTGCAGGCATAATATAAGTTATGTGTGCAAGTATATTTTCTACCAAAATTGAGCAGTATATATAAATAATATTTTGGGTGTATCATGTCAAAATTGGATAGAATATATTATGCCAATATTAATCATTTTGAGAATTAATCTTGATTTTAATTTTGGAATTAATTTTGAGATCTAATTGAAATATATTTTGAAATTTAATAAATTTTATTTTTGAATGATTGAAATCTTGGTTTTCCAATTTAAAAGAAAATTAAATGCGAGATATTTGGTTTCACAATTTAATCTTTGGGATTTAATTGAAAAAACAATTACGATTTAAAATTAAAATTAATGCAGAATTTTAATATCAAATTGGATAGAAATTTATTTGAAAATCTAAAATATATTATGTTTCGCCATGTTTGGATGGTTTAAAAAAATCTAAAATCTAAAAGTTTTAATCATGTGATAAATTAACCTAATCATGTATCAGAAAAATAATTTTAAAACTATTCTTGGTTTTTGGTCTCTATCTCAGAACAACCTAACAAGTGACATTTGAGAAGGTTAATCGATTTTTAAGTTATTGGATATTTTATTTGTCAAGTCTCAAAGATTAAACTATTTCTTTATGAAAGAAAGAAATAATTAGTTAATTTTTTTGCAAAATAAAATATAAATCTTTTAATTAATTTAACTTATCCAACCCGAATATTAGAATTGAAATTAAAAACATAAGTGATTTAATTGTCCAACAAAGTTAGTCAAAAGAGTGATTGGGTGTAGATTTGGTAACTACTTTAAGCATTACTCGAATCCTATTTAGTTTTTGATGTTTATGCTTGAAGTATATGAACTAGTTAGGACAGACATTGGTAAGACATCTAGGATATGTGGCATCAAGAATATTTGTATGGGGATAAATGCTAGATGATGGTTAATTTTGGAAGTCTTTGAAATTCAAGTGAACTACTATATATGAGAATGTTGGATAATATGATTCATGTAGATAGTATTCAGGAAGGCTAATAGATATTATGTCACTGAACTAAGTGATGGGTAAAAGAGAAATTCTAAGTTAGTTACCCAATATAGGGTTAGTTTGGATTTGGATAAGTGTCCTGCAAGAAATCATAAGCATAGACTCCTAGTTGCATAGACTGTGATATGTCTATGTGGATGATATGTGTTGCACCCTAAGGTAGTTATAGTTATTACACAATACTCACCTAATAATGGGAGAATAGTTTATATAACTAAGATGCATGGTATGATTGTGTTGTTTTTGCCTCATCATTTAAGGAATTTGAGATTGATCAATCTAAATTCCACATGTGTTTGTTTTGAGATAAGCAGGTTTCCCAAAGGAATCCATTTTTAGTATAACTTTTAGTCCGATCATTCTTGGGGATCAGATAGATCAAGAGAAAACATGGCATGAGTTGGAATTAAAAGTTAATTCCTCTATTTCAGTCACTTTTAGGAATCAGGTATACCAAGACAAAAGCTTATACCAAGACAAGATAGATTAAATCATTAATCTATCTCGATCTTCCCAAATGGGGTAGAGAGAGAGAGAGAGATTATTGGGTTTACCTAATTTTTTTAATTAAATTATTAGTTTAATTATAATTTTGGTTTAAATATAATAGGATGTGACATAATGTTTTTATTTTATTTAATAGATCTGAGCTTGATTTTGTAATGTAATGGAATGTCTCAATTAACTTTCAGGATAAATTAAATTTCAAGAAAAATTAAATTTTTGAGAAATTATTTCTCTTGCGAGGTTCAGTAATCAGTTTTGGTGTTTAAAGGGTAGAATTCACTATGATAATTTTTTAAATTTAATCATTGATCTATCTTGATCTTCCCAAATAGGGTATCAAGAGAGTGGGATTATTAGATTTGCCTAATTTTTTTAATTAAATTGTTAGTTTAATTGAATATTTGGTTTAGTTACAATTTTGGTTTAAATTTAACAGGATGCGACATAATGTTTTTATTTTATTTAATAGATCTGAGCTTGATTTTGCAATGTAATGGAATATCTCAATTAACTTTCAGGATAAATTAAATATTCAAGAAAAATTAAATTTTGGATAAATTATTTCTCATGTGAGGATAAATAATCAATTTGGTGTTTAAAGGGTAGAATTCCCTATGATAATTTTTTAAATTTAAATCATTGATCTATCTTGATCTTCCCAAATAGGGTATAGAGAAAGAGAGAGAGAGAGAGAGAGAGAGAGAGGGATTATTGGGTTTACCTAATTTTTTTAATTAGATTGTTAGTTTAATTAAATATTTGGTTTTATTACAATTTTGGTTTAAATTTAATAGGATGTGACATAATTTTTTTTATTTTATTTAATAGATTTGAGCTTGATTTTGTAATGCAATGGAATGCTCACATTAGAAAGTAATGATCTTGGTAAATTTTTAAATAAATTAAGAAATAATTGTTTCTTAAAAAAATTGTAATTATGAATTGAGGTCCCCTCTTTCAGAAATGAATAGATTGGGAATGTTTCATGCATTTATGCATGGAAGCATCACACTTAAAGGAATAGATAAGCCCCATTTTTTCAAAAACGAAAAATGGGGTTGTCCCATTTTCCAAAAAACAAAAATAGGGTTGTCTTATTTTTTTTTAAAACTATTTTTTCATGTGATGAACGAGAATTAGTTTTGTAATTTAATGAAGAGAACTCCCTATGAGTATTTTTAAAATTTAAATCATGGGTCAACCTTGGTCTTCCCAGATAGGAGAAAGAGAGAAATTATAGGGTCTACCAAAAATTTTAATTAATTTGTTGGTTTAATTAAATTTTTGGTTTAAATTTAATGGGATGTAACAAGATGTTTTTATTTTAATTTAAAAATTTTGAGCTTGATTTTGTAGTATAATGGGGTGTTCACATTATAAATGAGTGCTCTTAATAAAATTTTAAAACAAAACTAAAAAGAAATAATTTGTTTCTTTTTGAAAAAAAAAATGTTATGGTTTGAATAACATTTAGCTTAATTTTATGATTAAAAAAAAATAGGAATTAGCTTCATTTCTTTCATTATGCATGGAGGCATCCTCGTTTAATAAATGAGTAAGGTTTCATGTCATATGTGGGATGACTTCTAAATGAGGCGGGATCTCCCTTTTCAGAAATGAAATTAGTTGAATTTGTTTCATATATGTATGCATGGAAGCATTTATGCCAAAAGGAGGAGATAAGCTCCATTTTTAAAAAAAGAAAAATGGGTTGTCGCATTTTTATAGATGGGGGCTTTCGAATATGTTCCCTATTTTTGAAAATCTTTCTACATAAGGTTTTTTTGAAGCCTTGTATAGAATTGCGGAGATGGAAACTTAAAAGGAAATAAATAATAAACTCTACTATTAAATTGAAGATTTTTTGGGTAGATAGTGAGAGACTTCAGAAAGGGATTAGGTTCTACAAAATCTTAAGAGTCTGGGATTTTTAAAATCTATAACTTATAATCTTCATCTATTTTCTTTTATATGTTTGATCATGGTTATACGGAGTACCAGCAAAGGATCATGCAATGCTTGTGTAGGGTTTGCGCTGGTGTTCATGTAGTGGACATGCTGTAAAGGCTATGTGAGTGCTCAGAAATTTAGAGATTGAAATAGGAGCCAGGATTTAGAAAGATAAAACCCATGTTTAATTCCATACCTTATATTTTTATTATATTTTATAATTCATTGTTGATTTGTGCATGTATTGGACAATTAAATTGTTTTAATTTTGTATATATTTTTTTAATTTTATGTATTCATTGAGTATGTTTCCAACCCGAGTAGAATACAAGTTGTGTGCATAAGTGTAAATAATGCCAAAATTGGCCACAATATATAAAGGGTATTTGGGCATATTCTACTAAAATTGGGTATAATATATCCTGCTTATTGGATATTTTGGGAGTTAATCTCAAATTAAATTTGATAATTAATTTTACGATTTAATTAATATATATTTTAAGATTTAATGAATATAATTTCTATGTGATTGAAATCTTAGATTTTCAATTTAAAAGATATTTAAATGTGGACTATTTTGTTTAAACAATTTCTAGTTTTGAAAATTTTAAACATAATTAGGAATTTAATTTGAGATAAAATTGGAAAAAAAAATTATAATATTAAATTAAAATTAAATCAGAATTTTAATTTATAAATTTTAAAAGAAATTATATTTGAAAATCTAAAATATATTGTGTTCCATTATATTTTGATGGTTCAAAAAAATAAAAATTAAAAGATTTAATTACTAGATAGATTAATTAACCTAATTATGAATCTGAAAAATAATTTTGAAATTATTCTTAGTTTTGTGCTCTATATCGGGTTGAGCCCAATTTCATTAAGTTATTAATCACATCTATATTTATATAGTCAAAATAATAACTATTTATTATGTAAATTCATTTTAATGGAGAGTTAACATATGTGTACATGCATAGAGTTTACTATTTATGTAAGCATGTTTTATAGTATGTAAAAGAATGTAAAATCACTATAAATCACATACAAGTGCGAGATATATATATGAAAGCACATACATAATGTACAAACCCTAAACATATATGCTTTAGTACATATAATATATATATGCATGCATACACATATTGTAATACTAATTCCTAGGCCCCATCGACATGAGTGTCACGTCACTCAAAGGTTAGTTCCCCAAAAATATATAAAATAAATTGGTCATAAGTATGTTTATGATTTTTGATTTTGTAAACATCATTCTCGTAACAATTAAATTTATCTCAATCTTTGATTTTTACACATATTTATTTCACTTATTTAGATTAAAAAGATTATAAATTCATCCTTATTATACTGTATGGGTAAGTCCTGTGACATGCATGTCATCGTCTGCAATAGCCTACATGCATAAACCTATTAAATTGTGAAAATTCTAAATTTAGATGCGAGATATCATACATATTCATCAATGTCTAAATAATAATATTACCATATATACACATCATCAATACACAAGTATATAAAAACCAAATCCTAAATCCTAATTAGCCTAATATTGGAGAAGAATTTGGGTGAGATATTTTGAGTAGTATCTCATGGAATCGAGGATTCCCAATGAGAACCCTAGTGAGAATGAAAGTCTTAATACCTAAAATAATTAATGGTTATTCATGTTGGCCTTGTCTCTTCTTTTTTCTTATTTTTTAGGTATTACTTTTATACTTTTAGGATCCAAATGATTTTTTAAGCTGAAATTCTTGACATTGGCTTGACATATCAACTTTATTATCTTGTTGAATCTTCTTTAGAGTACAAAATTTATGTATGTAATCAATTCCATGACTCAAGCAACTCCTCTCTAGAGTATGATATTATGATATTGGGAATGATCATGATTGATATATTTTTTTTTAAAAAAATACATAGTTGTAGTGCTAGGAATAATTGAGTCTTGGGCATTTATCTCTCATATAGTGACACTGGGAATGACTATGACTTTGATATTTTCTCATTAGAGCACAATATTATGGTGGCTAAACATGCCTTGACAAGTGTATTTCTCTTTGGAATACAAAGTCATGGCAGTTGAAAATATTGTGACTGTGTAATGTTCTCTAAAGCACAATATCATGGCAAAAAGTTTGTCATGATTAATTTTAGTTGGAAATTTGGCTTTGTATTGATAAAGTCACAATTCTAGAAAATATCATGACTTCTTATATAGGTGGGATACTTGGCTACCATGACACGAAAATAGTATTTTAGTTATTATGATGTTTTTGAGATAATGCATCCATGACTCCAAAAAATATCTTAGTGATGAATATTATGTTGCATAGAAAAGAGATTATAATGTCAACACTGTAATAAAGTGGTGTCATACAAAAATTATCATGATTAATTTTGTAGAGTTATAACCAAGAAATAATACCACAATTTCTCAATAAAATCTTAAAATATGTAATCAAAAAGCGACATGAGAAGTGGTATGACTTTCCATCACCATCACTTTTCCCCCATCCAAATCATCGCTCTAATAAGTCGTTCAATTATACCTAAAATACATAAGTATTTTAAGTGGAGTATTAAACAAACTCACACACTAAAGTATTGCTCATCCTCGAACAATAAATCTTCCTCTATCTTTGAAACTTATCATCGATATCAAACAAAAGAAAGAAATACAATCCACATCAAAATATTACAATGATTGGGTTTGAGTGTCATCATAAAATATTTTTATTAGAAATGAAATCTTAATATAAGGATTTGTTATCTTATGTATGAATTAGCATGGGTAGCTAGTTTATTCATCAAAATGAAACTAATTGTGTGTGTGTTGTCTCCCAAGAGGTGCTATGTTTAACTTCCCAATAGGTACTATGGTTAACTGCTGAAACTACGTATGTTAATTTAGTAGCCCATGGAAAGAGTCTTAGTGTAGTATTTCTTCTGTTTGTCTTTCAAAATTCCCCTCGAGCATCAAGTCATCTTTCAAAATATTTCCTTGGGGGCATTTTTTCCATGGATACTACAACTTTGTGAGAAGTTGCAAGATCATTGCCTATGATCACCTTTGATAATGCCATGACATATTATGAAATCATGGTTTTATGATTTTTTCTCTGGATCCTATTTGTCATGACTTTCAAAAATGGCATGACTCTTACTTTAAATTTTTGTTTCTCCATTGTTGCAGCTTCATCTCCTACCATAACTCTTTTCATTGCTTTATCAATTAAAGGCATATCTTTTTTTATTATTGATACTAGTTCTTTATCTTCCTTCAGATGCTCAATAATTATCATATCTAAAATTAACCATTAACTATGGAATTTTTTTTGTATGTACTTTTTCAATCTCTAAAATTCTCTTGGTAATTTTTTCTTATTTTTAAATTGAAAATTTCATAGTCTCAACATCTTCCTTCACATCTATAGAGTAGTTTAACTTGGATCCTCCATAAGTCACGACTTTGAAGAATAACATGACTTTATAGCAGTTTCATCATGGCCACTTGTGATATTTTCTTCAATTCAAAATACTTTTAATTTATTGTCTTTTATGTATTCTTCGAACTAATAATCTTTCATGAAGTCCTTTTATCTAAAATTTACATTTTGGTCTCATGGTGGTACATATAAGTCTATTTATTCTTTAGTAATTTTTCTCAAAGTCATTTGGATTCTATATGCTCTTATAGAGGTTGAACATCACTTGGTCTCTGCCCACACAAAGTGTAAATTCTTTCTTATTGATTTCTATCAATGCTTGTCTATTTGTTAAAAATCATCATCCCAAAATTAATGAAGCATATCAATCTTTCTCCATTCTAGCACAATATAATCCTTAGGAAAGATAAATTTACAAACCTTCACCAACACATCTTCAATAATACTTCTTGAAAATTTAATCAATCTTTTAACCATTTGAATTGAGAAAGCGGTTAGAGTAATTTTCACCAAGGATCAATCTTTGCACTTTGGGTAATAACATCAAATTAATACTTGATTCCAAGTTACATAGTACCTTTCAGAAAGTGTGCTCAATAATAATATATGGAATCATAAAACTCAATGGGTCTTTTAGCTTTCTCAAGAACTTTTGTTGAATATGTGTACCATTCCATACATCTCCATTTCTTTCTTACTACTCATAATATCTTTCATGAATACCTTGTAATTCTGTATTTGAGATAAAACTTCAACAAATAAAATTTTGATTTTCAACTTAAGGAAGAATTTGAGAAACCTCTCAAATTGTTAGTATAGTTTTCCCTTTCTAAATTTGTATGGAAAAGAAAGTTTAGATGGATTATTTAGTTTACCATTTTCATGATTATTATCAGGCACATTCTATTATTCATTACTTCTTATTATTTTTATATTCTCCTTATTATCCACTTCTTCATGTGTCATTGTTAGGAATATGAGTCGGTCATTGGTTGTGGATGTTACAACTTTGAAAAAAAAATGGCTTTAGAAAATATCATTGTGGTGGGCATCGTCACTTTGGAAAAAGTCATGACTTTATCAGTCATAGTTGCCTCAGCTATTTTATTATTCCTTTTGGTCTTCACTTTTACTTTTTATCCTTTTAACTCTTTTAAACATAAGAATATGATGGACAAGCACTTCTTTGGATTTGCCTTAATATTGCTTAGAAATCCATTCATTCTATTCTCATTTATCGATAATACTAATTTTCTAAGTTGATTCTTAATAAATTTCATTGTTAGATTCATATGTTCTAGCCTCATTTCAATTTATTCTATTTGATTCTCCTATAAATCATTCCTTTTTTATTATGAAAGTATGTTATTTTCTAGTGATGACTCTTCTACCCCTTTTGTGTGATTGTAATTAGAGCTCTAGCTCCTTGAATTTGATATCACATTGAGTTTTTTTTTAAATTTTTCTGGGATTACCCCAAGTTTAATTCCATATTCCTATGACTTCCATATGTCACATTCATGATTTCTCATTTTTGGATGGTAGTATATGGAGATATAGTTGTTCGGTCAAAAAACATACTGATTTTTCTACAAAATTTTGGCTTTCTCCACTTGATATAGAAGGTCAAAATCTACCATTTTTTACTATTACAAAATAGAAAATTTTCCCACACTAAATTGCTTGTTATTTTGTGCTTCAAATATATTGAAAAATACATCTATTTTAGCCTCCATTGCTACCAATATATTCAACTCTAATATTCTAGTTTATTTCTTCCAAATTCTCAATATTTAAGTGTTTGATAATTATTATTTGCTTGCTCTTCAAATAAAAAGTATGTTTTCTCATGTGACATATTCATAATAGAACTATCTGAAGTGTAGTATAAAATTCATTTTGTTATCTATTTTCTTAACCCTCTATTTTGTTTCTCTATTATATTTATAGATCCAAATACTAATATGTTGAAAGATTTGATATGTGGCACGTATTGAAAATTAAATCAGAAAATGCAGCATAATTAGTTATTAAAATATTTTTCATGAATTCTTATTTTAGCAGGAATCCATGCAAACACATATTAATATCAAAAGATGAAGATCAGATCTATACCTTTTATTGTTATAAAAGATTTGTTGACTTGTCAGATTGAAAGAACTCCCTATACTAGAGTCTTCATTTTCGTCCTCCTTCTTGAGGTGTGTGGGCACCAACTATTCAGATCTAGAACAATACACCCCTAGATTTACCTTGCATACTCAACCCTTGATGCAAGGGGTCTATTAGGAGAATAAACTTTCTTGGAGGCTAGGGTTTCTAATAAAGAAACAAATCTGCTTTGGTTTTTATAAACATTTTAAATCCTTATCAAATAAGGAAACAAATTAATTATATTTAATATTCTTAAATTCACTTTCTTATCAAATAAAAAAATGAATTATATACATTTAATATTCTTAAATTCAAATCCTCATCAAATAAGGAAATGAATTAATAATATTTAATATTCTTAAATTCAAATCCTTATCAAATAAGAAAATGAATTAATGATATTTAATATTATTACCCTTTGCAGATTATTTTTTTATTCAATGAGCAAACAAATAAAATTCGAATTCAAATAACAACTGATTGTTATTCTCATCATTTTATATTGCTAAAAGAAGTGTAATTTATTCCAAATCATGAATCATTCATTGTGGTAATAAAGGAGGTGGAATTGAGACCCATAGACCTGTAATTTAAAGCTCCAATAAATTCAATAATTTAATTAAACTCTTTAATCAATTATTTTAATTTATTAATTTCAGAGTTATTCCATTAAAAACTTGAATTTGAACACTTGTCCTTACAGTATCAATTTTACTCATAAATTTAGAGTGTCCATTGATTTTATCATTAAATGCAGTTCTATCCTCTAAGAAGTGGTTCATAATTAGAGTCGGGTGAAATTACCATTTGCCCCTCTAATTATATCTTGATCCTTAAGTTCCATTAATCCACTAGTGAACAGTTAATTTATAAACCTATTATAAATTAGAGCGCTTAAATTGTTTAGTTCCAGAACCAATACTTAAGGGAACCAACTGTCTAGCTTCACAGTAAGTGTTGGATTCCATGTCCATATTTATATTCTCAGCTGCATACATCAATGGACCTCCAAGACACAAGTATTATGTCCATTTCATAATGAGGTTTAACCCATGACTCAAAATGCCTAGTAGACATAAACGGAAGTCTATGACTACTTAGGATTAAAACTGATTTGCATATGATCATCTATCGGTTCTATTTTAATTCTTGAGATAAACGGTATTTAAAAGAATTTAAAAACTGTCTTGGTCCTATCCTATACTATCTTATTATATATGGAGCCTCCACTTTAATGTCCTCACATTAGTGATCCGGATTAATGTCACTTCATTCTCAATGACCGCAGACCACCCCAGTAATATTTAATTTGAAGATCCCCAAAATTTAATTAATTCATTACGGACAATATGATTTATAATCCATAACCTTGATCCTCTCATGTATAACTGTTATACACTGATGTTATGGTTCCAATAATAAATTTGGGATTTTCTGATGTTTCACTCATACACTATGCACAAAATAGCTACATGTAATAAATACGATACTTTTATTAATTTTATAAAATATAAATACAAATTCATGCTTTACAGGGTACTATCCCTAACTGCACCGGGATAATAATGGGAGTCTTGCTGCCCTGTTAGTGGGCTGGAGAAATTTTTGGAGCTTTACCAAGTCCACTTTGAAGATCTGACCCATTTTTGTTTTATGAAGAACCTTAATTGTGTTATATATATATATATATATATTTGTATCCATAATTATAAGTGTGCGCTATGTTCTTCTTCTTCTCTCTCGCTCTCTCTTGATTATGTACTGAAATATTTGAGTTAATTAATCTACAAGTACTATGTACTTTTCTAGTGGACATAGCTAGCTATATTGAATGACTAGTGAACCACTTTAAAATCAATATTTGCTGTGATGATGTTATAATCTTCTTGTTCCTTGTGATATTGTATTATATTCTGGACAATCCATTGATGTTACTTTCAGAATAATTACTATATATACTTGGATAAAAAATTCTAACACGAAGAAATATTAATTTATCATCTTGTCATATAATTTAGCTCATTGTGAAATGTTTGAGCATGAAATCATAATTTTAATCCAAGTTATGAGCACCTCCTCAAAAGTTCTTTGAATCATTTTTAAACATCATATATATTTTTTTGCTCCTCTTGTTGGATATTTGGACACCCAACATCCTCGAGTTTTCTACTAGTTGATGATTTGGTCAATGAACCCTCATATTTTGAAGCATCACATCTTGGTATCAAAGAAAGGTTTTAATCCTTCAAACTATTGTTTATAGACCCACCATGTGTATAATCTTGAGTTATAATAAACAAAAAAATAATAATAAGTATAAGCCAAGTGAGGGTTGAGCAACTAATTAACACTCAGAGATTACCACATGATTTAGGTTTGTGGTGCCTAGGGGGTGTTAGTATCTATCTCTAGTTGTTAGTACTCATCACGTGCTTTTTCATGTTATGCAATCATGAGACTCTATTAGAATTATCTAAGGGTTTGAGTCAACTATTAATATACTAAGTATGATAAATGATTATAATCACACACACATATACAACTCTTGTAAAATCCTTGTGCATAAATAATATTACTCATGTATATCACTAATACATCATAAAATTAAAAATAATTTATAATTATCAATCAACATGATAATTATAAATTAATGCCATCATATAATAAATATATGGTCACCAAAATTTAGAGTGTGGTAAGAGCCATACTATTATGCCAATCCACATGATAGCATGCTCTAGGGTTGCATTAGTATTTTGGTAACTCTAACAAAATGGGCCATAAAACCATCATAATTAATACCATAAAACATGCCATAACTATAGCACAATGCAATCCAAAAATTAGACCAAAATAATAGCTCAAAGGATAGAAATAAACCAAAGTAGGAAGAATCACTACCTTTTGAGCATAATATATATACTTTACCTTTGATCTGAGGAGTCCTGATCATCAGAATACTAGAGATTTGATGAAGAGGCCTTGCTGACTCTCCTCTCTCTCTCTCTCTCTCTCTCTCTCTTTCTCTCTTTCTCTCTTCCTTTCTTCTTGCTCTCTCTCTCTCTCTCTCTCTCTCTCTCCTTTCTTTCCTTTTTTTCCTTTTTATTTTTTTTTCTATTCATTTCCTTACCACTCCTTTTTTATTGCTAGATTGGTACCAATGACTTTGGAATGAATGGACTTGAGGTGTTAGTAGATGTGACATGAGAGGTAAAAAAATAAGTCTTGGTCTATTTGTAAAACTGTGTGCCATAATAAAAAAAAGGATAAAATACACGCAATACACCCTAGGCCCCACTGCTCTTATTTTCCTAGCAACCACTGTGTGTTAATTGGTTGCCCGACCTTCACTATGCATATCCATATTATCCTCTTTGCTAGCTATGGTACAAGGTTTTATATATGTGTTAGAACTAATTTTTATAATTTTCATGTCACATCCCTTAGGGCTAGAACCTAATACCTCAAGCTCATTCATATCCATACTATCCTCTTTGGATATTATGGGTCATCACATTGCATTTATGCATGAAGATATCATATGAGTTGGATATGTGTGCATAGGTATGATCATTTAGCATACTTAGTGGATTGATGGTGGGCTTGATACCTTGGATGATATCCAATAGATTTGCATGTTTGCATAACATTAAAAGGCATGTATTGGGTAATTGCAAGTAGGGATATATAGCTTCTCGAGTGAAAGACCTGGACTGGTTTATGCATATCTGGTGGTTTTTTGACAATTCACGTACTAAATTTTAAGCTGTTTCGTATAAAATTCTTGATGTGTTTGTACTTATTTGAATATTAAATAGATAGATTTTACAAAATAGATATTTTAATGGACAATTGATGAATAGTATTAAAATTAGAGATATTTTGGGTAAAATTGATGAACTTAGTTGAGCGATGAATTAGAGTGGAGAAAAACAATGGAAAGTTATAATAGTTCTCATATCACAACTTGGTTATACTTTTCACAAGCATATTAAATAGTTGCGATATCATTTGTTGATCATGACTGCAAAATAAGTCATGACAATCTTTATATGCTATAACTCTATTACTAAGATGTCACAATCATTTCATTATATAATATAATTTTCTTGACTATAATATTTTCTTAGAGTCATAGTTGCACTATCTTGAAAATATAAAGATGACCATAACCTTATTTTTATGTCACAACAACTAAGTACCTACTAGTATAAGAACACATGGCATTTTTTAGTATAATGACTTATTCAATACAAAACCAAAAATCACATAACATCAATTAATATCTAGTCATGATAATATTTTCTACCATGACTTTGTGATCTAGAGAGTAAATGTCTAAGTTATGATATTCATACTATTGTGACTTTGTATTTCAGAGAATATTTACATCAAGCATGAGTATTTCCAACACTATGACTTTGTGGTCCAAAAAAAATTTATCTCAGTCAAGGTAATTCTAAGTACTATGACTTTGTATTATATAGAATAATTGTCTTAGTCTCAATCATTTCCGACATTGTGACTGTATTCTAGAGAGAAATAATCTCAATTGTAACATTCCTAACACTATAACTTTGTACTCTATTTGGTAGTTACTTGAGTTGTAGTAATTTTGTCACCATGACTTATGTACTCCAAAGAAATTTCTGAATAAAAAAATCATGATCACACACTAGCACTGTGACTTTCAACTTAAAGAATTACATGGAACCCCAAAGTATGAAATAAATACTTAGAGTTTTTCATAAAAAAGAGAGAAGTAGAATTGGATTTTGAGCTAGGAGCATACAAAACTTAGGAAATGTGACTTCCAATTCCCATTTAGAGGAAAATCCAAGGAAAACACATGTAAGAATTAGTTAGAATTAAAATTTGAGATTTAGATCTTCATGCTAATTGAGGTCTAAAAGTTGATTTTATGTACTCATATAATAAGTTGATTTTACTATATCATAGATTTATGCATGTTGGTCATTGCAGGTAGTGAAAGGTAAGTCATGAGACATACTCATGAGGTATGGTAAAAAGATGTAACAACCCTTTTAATCTTGATACATGAGATAAACCTCTGGGTAAAAAACTTGAGGTTGTGGTAAGTTTAATTATTGAGTATGATGCTTAGGAAGCCCAAAACACATATATATTCATGATCAATTCATTATATATATTCAAGAATTAACCTTCAAGTGATGTATTGGTTAAGGAAAATATTTAAAATAGTGTTATCATAGTGTGGTAGTAGTATGCTAGCTATGGTGGATAGTGATAGGTTTGTTATGGGAATCATGCAAATCTAAATATCTTATATAGTAGTGATGAAATACCAATGACATAATTAAGAGGGAGTCATCTTAAGCAGTAATAGTCTATGAATAATAGCTAGCTTGTATGCTAAGAAAAAGATTTGATATTTCCATACTAATTTATTAAATACAATAATACCCAAATACTAAAGAAATATCATCATACATAAGACAGTGAGTTAATCATAGAGTAAGTATATTTACGACAACCCATGTCTTTCTAATCAACTCGAACATCAATTGGTTTATTATTGGTTGGTCAAACTTTCTACAAAATCTCTATTAGATGGATATTTAGACTTATGTCCATCTTTATTACCTGTACAATCTATATAATTGCAAAACTATATTAAAAGAAAAAAAAATTGTCTAACCTAGTTGTTAAGACCATGTCACAAATGATAAGTTTTGAAATCATAATAAAGTCAGAATAAATTTTTCCTATCATTATCAGGAATTATTGAGTTTAATTAGTTTACTTGAGTTGATGTAGCTATTCTTATAAAATGATTGTTATATTTTAGTTGATTGCATAATAATTATTGTTTAGTATTTGTATTGTATTTGTATTTTTATTACTTTTTTGTTTGTTTTGTAACTTTTATGCATCATATGAGCCAAAGTTCTATGATTGAATTTACACATTTGGACCCAATAAATAAGAAAACAACGAAGAAAATATTGAGACAGATAGTTGAGAAAGAAAATGTGAAAGTAACTAATAGCAACATAAACTAACAAAATGATGAAGGAAAAACTGTCTAATAGCTCAATCCTCATTATACATTGGAAGAAAATTAGCAGCCAACTATGATGGACAGTTACTGATTTATGATTTGGATAAAACCAATGATAAAATTTTTTGATATATCCACCGATATATTCATAAATTCTAAGTATCGATATATTCATTAAGACTAATATATCTATCCTTGATTGGTGCTCATATACAAATACACACTGATATATCTTCGATATATCTGATATATCCGTAAAATCCAAGTACCGATATATCCGTAGAAACCAATATTTTAATCCTTGGATAAAACTAATATAAGTGAACTACTTTGAGTTGAAACATGGTTTGATAGTCATTATGTAACAATATCAGCGTGATGGATAGTTTTTAGATAATCCAAATAAGCATGTCACAACTTTTAGAGTTGTGTGATATAGTGGAGATGGATGGAGTTAGCCTAAATGTTATAAGGTTGATATACTTCTAGTTTTTTTAAGAGAAATGGCTGAAGCTAATTCTAGTGCTTATCTAATGATTGATTGAGAATTATAATAAAATTGTGTAAGATTTTCTCACTAAGTTTTCCCACCTAAAATCACTTCTCAACTAAGGGAAAAATTAAGTTAATATCAGCAAGAAGAGTAGAAATATATTTATGAAATTGGATAGTTCAATTAGTTAGAACTTAATGGAAATCAGATAGTTGAATCAGGTAGAATGTAATGGCAATGAATTCTTTTTAATATTTTTACACATATTAATGTATCAAAAAAAAGGATGGAGATGTTAACTGATCGTAACCAAGAAATAACTTTTTCTAAGGTAGCAAGGTGATCAATAACTTGTTGAATCTCTTAGTTGAAGAGTTCTAGAAACTCCATGATATATTTATGCTAAGCTAGATTGTTTTTGACACCTCTCTAAGTCACCATTTGCTTGAGAAATTTTGTAGAACTAATACCAAATGTGAATTCTAGATGGTTCATCTTCATCCCATATTGCCTCACTAACTCAAAATTTTCACACAAGTACTAAAAATGTTCTAGTCACTCTTTGTTCTTTACTAGCATATCATCAAGATATACTTCTAAAATCTTTCCAAACAATAACTAGAATATTATGATGATTATTTACTAGTAAGTGACTCTAATATTTTTTCAATCCAAATGACTTTATCTCATAGTAGTACAATCCACAATTAGGGATGATAGGAAGAGAAGTTAAGAAACAAGAGCTTATTATGGATGGTTGTGACATCCAAATGTTCATATATTTGATGTACCATAAAACTATCTATTGTGTAAACATCATTCAAGTCAATGTTGTCAATGTATATAATCTAATTTTCTCCCTTCTTAGATGCCACAAGCATGTTTTCTAGAAAGTTGAAGTATTTTACTTCATGGATAAACTTTACATACGACATGTTGTTAACTATGAATTATACAAACTTTTGATGTTTTATGAGAAAATGTATCACTTCCAACCAAATATTTCAAATTATAGAAAGTACAGTGGGCTTGCGAAAAGCCACTAAATAGCTTAGCCATGCATATTTGAATGCCTCCAATTGAACACATTATATTTTAAATTAGAACATGTCTCAATTAGTTTGCGATTGAAAGTTCATAAGTGAGCTTGTAAAACCCGACCAAGATTACTTCTTTTAATAGGTCCACAATTTGAAAATTTTATTCTTGACTCATTCTTGTGAAATATTAACATACAATCACTTACTGCTGTATGGATAATCTTCCCCTTATCGATCAATCATACAACACTTACATGATAAATTGATAAGATGGCCTTCATATCATATATTGATACTTTCTGCACTGGTATATTATAAAGCATTAAAGTTTCAACCATATAAATTGGTATCATGTCACTGAGGATGCCTTTATAGGGTAAAAACATCTTCCATTCTCACCACAGTGGCCCATTTATTCATGATAGGATATCACTATGTGAACATAAAATTTCGTGGACGTCACCTATTTATATGCTAATAATCTCTACAAAATTTACAACTCAACTGATGTCTCATAACACCTCCTAAACATCCAAATCATTAATACATTGAAACAATACTAAAGATCTTTATGTGAAACAAATTTCTAATGGAAGAATGAAAACTTGAAGTGACCAATTACTACTCAGAGTGTATGTTTTGAGGTAATTTTCTTTCTAAATAGTATTTTTCATAATTAAACAAAATTACATGTTTAAGTCATAAATTTTAATATATCTAATCAAACAAAAAAAATACTATATTAACAAGAAAATTCACCATTCCTTTGTTTTTTAAGTATTGGTCTTTTTTTTTGTTGAGAGTACCCTAATGGGAATTAAAAAATAAATATGAATACCCCATTTTTATTCTTCCAATACTCGTACATAAATAAGAAACATAAAATCTATAAAATAAGATATTTACTAAAAATTAAATCAAATTTAGTTTTAGCCAAACTAATGAATTAAACTAGTTTGCTAGAACTAACCATCTCAATTTGATAATAAGCATATTTAACATATTTTCAAAAATGATTTTGTTGTGTGTATATGTGTGTGTGTGTGTGTGTGTAAGTGTATACATATAAAAAATATTATATATATTTTAAAATGTTAATGACTGATTGTTTTCTAAAATATTTTTTTATTATATAAGTATATGAATAGATACACATACATAGACACATAAACACACACCTTTATTTATATGAATATTTTTCAATTTTATTTATTTTTTGTTTTTAATTGTTATGATGTGACATGTTATGATGTGAATTTAAGATTATTTCTGAGAGTAGAAAAAATATTGAACTAAACTCAAATAATTTTGTGTTTGTGTATTATGTTCCAAATAAAGTATATCAGGTTATTAAAATCTAAAAATTCTTTAAAAAGAATATCTAATTACATAATTCTTACTAAATAATATTCTAATTGAATATTATAATGTTAGAATAATTAAAGAAACCATTAAAATATTCACCCACTCATTGGTGTGCTCTCACACATAATGAGGGAGTGTAACACTAAGAGTATGTCAAAACTTAAATGCTCTCCTAAAATATTTTAGCTATATATTTGTTAATTAGTTTTGCAAATTTCATTTTAATGGTCTGCTAAAGATGTGATATTCTTATGATATTTCCTCAATAGGCTATTATATTTAGCAATTTCTTTCTTTTATTATTAGTTTTCATGTAAAATCTATTTTACATAATGAATTAAAAAAAATTGACTTTTAGGATTAACGTATTTAATTTTGATGTTTGTGTTGTTGACAATGATAATAAATAATTTATATATTTATGATTTATAGTATCACTTATGGATTCTTATATTGTTAATTTTTTCTACCTTGTTCAATCCATCATAGAAGTTTTGGGCGTAGAACTACAACTCAAAATCATGTTGAAGGCATCTCCTAATAACTCCTTAAATTGATCTCAAGTAGCATATAAGTTTTTGTGCTCCTCTTGTCAAAATTAACTTATCTCACTTTGAAATTGAGAAGTAATTTGTAGTTAGATAAATTTAGTGAGAAAGGCCTCACTAATTTATCTCAACTCTCAATGGAGCCCTAATGTAAACATTGGAACCAATTTCATCCTTTACCTATTAATGAAAATGTTTATAATTCTAATCTAATTGCATCTGGGTTGACTCCATTCATTTTATAGTAGAACATAGCTCTAAAGATTGTGTGACATGTCCATTAGGGTCTTCTATTACCCTTCTGCTATATTGCTAATGCTAAACCATAATAATTAGAGTTAACTTCAACACAAAATAAGTAGCTTCAACTAGTTACAAGAAGATCCCAAACTAAATATCTATCACTTTATGCCTTAAATAATCCTCCAAGGTATGGTAATGGGTGGGCTATTGAACTACTTTTCCATCACCTCATCGTGTCTCTCAGTTATTTATGGTGCCCTCCATAATATCCTTGTTGGCTCTTTGTTTAGTTAGATTTTTTTTTTAGTTTTGTTTATTTCTAGTTATATATAGTTTAACTTAGTCCCACATATTTGGATCATTAATGGTGGCGAAAGAAAATAAAATGAAAAGAGAGTGCACAAAACAATAATTAGTTATGTAATGGTACTAAAAATATATTTCAATTTTATTACTCTATCTAATTTAATTAGTTATGTAATGTTTCAAAAACTCATTAAAGAGAGTATCTCATCAATTAAGACGCACAAGTACATAAGTCGTACAAATAATATAATAGACTTTATTCTAGATTTCGATTCCATAAGAATTATATCGACAGTTCAACTATTAATTTAGAGACAAGTTATTTTTTGTATAATGAATACTTAGATTATTGAACAATCTTAGGTTCAGGGTTTATATATCTAATTTATATGATGCCATTAATTCGTTCGATATTTATTATGCTAGATATAGAACTAAGGTTGGAGTATTGGGCAATGACCCCCTGTCCTAATGACATATATGGTGATTTTTACTATTGAGCCCTTTCGAATTAATGGTCTCGTCATAGCTATTCTAACCATATGTTACCATCGAAACAATAATTCATCCTTATGTGATGGTCATTCATAATCTAATTCTTTTTAGGAAAATTCATCAACTACCCTAGATAATTGCTTCATATGTACACTCTTATTCACTAGTATCCATTATTTTAAAAACTAATGATTGACATGGTTTACAAGCATTTATAAATTTGGATCTGTAAGCCTCATACTTGTATAATTAATGTATGTTTCTTTTGAATTTCATCAGTAAGAAAAAGAAACTCACAATGGCTATCACTACTTTGTGAGTTAATAAAATACTCATGTGAGTCTTAAGGATTCCCTATAATATCCTTATTGGTAACGATGCAACTCCACTAAATGTGAACTTCATGAAAGAATATTCTATATAATATTCACTCATTTTAGAACTAGTCCCTCTAAGATGTGTATAATGGATTGATGTATAAAAGTATTCACCTTTGGCTTTATAAGTGACTTAATTGTGATGATTAACATAACCAAACTATGGAGTTTGATATATTGGTTCATCTCATGCATCATAATAGGAAGGGATATCACCTTATTCCTATCATATGCATGAGTGAGTCTTGTGGCTTACCTATCACCATCCACCATGACATCCATACACAAACCTATAATTAATAAAAATCCTAATTAAAGTTCATTTTAGTTACTATCTATCAAAATCCAAAACATACAATATAATCAAATCATAATTACATTAATTATCCAAACTAATTACATTACATAATCCAAATAATACAAACCATAAGCCACACTAATTTCATATAAAATTTCGAATTAATCCCTAGTAGAGAATAATTTGAGAGAGATTAGTCACAAATTCACCCCTAGGTTTTGTTGTTATCTTGGCTTTTACTTGTTTCATGACGTAGAAGGAGTAAAACTAAAAGATTAGTCACAAATTCTCTAACATCCACTTTAATATGCTGGTGGCTTTATATTTCTCTAAGTAGAAAGTTGTGACTTTCAGATGAAAGTTAGAAATCCTACCTTCATCTCTTTAGCTTGAGGTCATGACTATTAAATAGTCATGCCTATATTCAACATCTTGATCTCTCTATAATACAAAATCATGCCATTGTGAAATGATTGCAACTCCATACCTTCATCATTTTTAGTTCATAGATGACTGCGATGCTATAAAGTGATCATGTAATGGAGATGAATTCCAACATTGTTATATATCCATGTCACTATGTGGAGGCCATGACATTGGCCATTTGTCTTATTTGAGATATATACGATCGTAACACTAGGAACTAGCCATAATATTTGCACTTAGCTTGAACATACAATTCATAACTATAATTTTCTTTGAGGACAAAAGTTATGGCCTTGGAAATGACCATACTCGAGTAATTTTCTTTGTAATATTTAGTGATCAAAAAGTTATGACTCTGAATAATTATCATGGATTTGTCATGAGTACTTGTGACTCTTTAATTTTATATATATCAAAGGTCATATTTTTATAAAAGATTGACAACTTTGACTTGAGACAACCGAGCCATATAAATATAAAGTATCAACTCAATGTAATTAGTTACGACCTTGAGTAGTAGTGGGGTATTTGGTTTCTATGATAGAGAATTAATATAATAACCATTATAATTTTATGAGTTATATATGACTATAATTCAATGATAATATCGTAGTCATTGAGATTATCTTGCATAGTGGGAAGATTGCGATAATGAAAAGGTATAATTTTCATATACAAGATTCTGCCAATAACTATTTAGATAGAGTTTCGGCCAAAAATAGATGCTATATATATGAAGGACTTATAAATTTACCTTATCTAGTAAATATTTCTAAGAACTTGTTGATTTCATAATTATTCACCAAAGTTCTCCAAAATACCAAAATTTGTGAAACCAACATATATTCACCTCATTTCCATATATATATATTATTCACAACTATCAAAATATACTTTAATATTTAGTAAATTAGATACCAAACACCTATAACTTTGATTTGAGCCATGATTATAAGCCCAAATATTCTACATTGAGCTAAACTATATTATAGATACATTGAGCTAAACTACATTATAAGTCTTGGGTGGTTCCATATTGAACAAATCACCCAACGGGCCATAATTTTTATTTGAGGAGCAAGCCAAAAATAATTACCTAACTTTAAATGAAAGAGAAAATGGAAGGAAACAAGATGGAATTTTAAAGTTGGATAAATTGTTAGCTATTGAGGCCAAAATGGATGCATTCTATAGTCAATTTTCATCCCAACTCAAGAAAAGGCATAGAATGGGAGAAATGATAGCCTTGTAATAGCATGATGTGAGTTGTACATTCACAAAAAGTGATTGTATGCTAGAATAAATGATATTTTTTAGACCCAACTATAATATCTTTATACACTATCATCATAAGGTAAGAAATCATAAGAATCTATCATATGGGAACCAAAGAAATTTATAACATAATATTAGTCTATATAAGTTGAATAATAAAAGTAATATGTTGGGTACCAAAGAACTGGAGCTTCAAGCTCCATTTACACCTAGTTGAAGGTAGAAGCCAAATAGTCACTTTAAGATAGTATTCATGTGTATTCACAGAAAGAGAGAGGAGAAACAATGTACAAGGTCATCAAATGGGATGGTTTAAAACAAGGTTGAATCATATTGACATGACTTTTAAAACTATTGAGACTTAAATTGGACAACTTGCACTCACAATGATTGAAAATAATGTCAACATATTGATTAGCGATATAAAGACAAACTTGAAGTAATATATGCTTATAATATTTAGAAGTGACAAACAAGTAGAAGGGTCGAAAACAAAAGGAAAAATCAAAAGGAAGAATTGGATAGCCTTATGTGACTTGGGAAGAAGGAGACTAAATCTAGGTGAGATTACTCTAATTTCTCTTTTTTTACAAATGACCATAAGATTTATCAAAATTTCAAAGGGGATAATTGAAGACATGATAGTCAAAGTAAGGAAATTAAACTTTCCTATAGAATTTGTTGTGCTGAATATGGAAGAAGACTCATATGTGTGATTGATCTTTGGAAGAGTATTTTTGGTGAGTAGACATATATTGATTAGCATGAAGGCAAACAAATTCACTCTTCGAGTAGGTAAAGAATAAATAAAATTCAACATATATAAAATCTTGCAAATTCTAGATGAAGATGATAAAAACTAATGGACAATAGATAGCCTCATCCACACAACCAAAAACCAAATGTTAAGTTTAAAATGAAGTTGTGACACACATTGATAAAGACATTATTATGGCGTGATATTTTGAAAGTCATGATATAACGAGAATCAAATACATGCTATGGTGATAATGTGACTCACATTATCAAAGCCACTATATTCCTATGTGAAAAAAGGTAAAATAAATGTAGGGACTTCTAAAAATGTGGAATAACACCATTGCAAATAGTCTCACTATAGCTTGATGAAGTCCCTGAGGAAATAGATGAAGATATGATGAATATTGATGAAAACATGAAGGAAACAAAGGTCAAGAAGGAAGGTGAACTAGTCATGAAATGGCTGAGGTTGAAGTACCGAAGAAATTTGTGACATCTAAAAAAGGAATGATTACAATAATAGGTTTAATGAAGTCTTGACATAAGCTAAAAATGCTGCAATTTTGACAAAATAGAAGATAAAAGGTCTCAACGTTGTATTCTCATGACTACAATCGATGGGAGTCCCATACTTCTAGGTCAGAAATTCAATTGTATATAATGTTTATTTGTAATATTCTCACTTTTAATAGTTATTATAGTCAATTGTGTTGTCTGAAACATAAGTAATAAAGAAGGTACTATATTGTAAAGGTTTTCCTCCACCATAAGTGAGGGCCTTAAGTAATAATATAATAACCTTAGAAAAATTTAAGGTGGGAATGAAAGGCAAGTCCACAAAGAAAAGGACTCTGGCCATTCAATAGTTTCTTAGAATCCACATAGCTAGGGTATATTTTCATGGCTTTAGGATATTTCTTTATCTTTCTCAAAATATCCCTCTTTCATACCAATTTCTAATAGGAGTACTTAAAGGACGAGTAAGCACAACCTAATATAAGTTCCAAGTAGTTAGAAGACTCATAAGTTATTTTCATAGCTATAGGATTTTTCTTTATCTTTCTCGAATATTATTATTTCATATCCATTTCTAATAGGAGCATTAAAAGGATGAGTTAGCACTATCTAGGAGAATAAGAAAAGGTGACAAGTAGTGCAACTAAGGAAAAAAAATAAGAGGGAATGAATGGTGGATACTTAATATAGGCATCATTATGTACCAAAAAGGTCTTGGCATAGTGAGGTTGCTAGGGCATTGTTAGAATAGTTAGCTAGATTCAGGCCTAAAAAGCACTTCTCTCGAGAGTTTTTGTTCATTATTCACTAACTCACTAGCACTGATCTAGGCCTAATCTCACTAAAACATAATATCTGTTGTAATATGTATAACCTACCCTTATATATGATCTTGGCTCATGACATGCTTGGTTCCTTCCAACGACCCATTATTATCTCATAGACTGAGATATGCTACTAGAAATGGAAGTATATATGCATATGGAGAATCTTGTTATGAATCTATAAATGAAACTTAGGCACATCCCTTCTTTGCTTAAGGGGTTGTTTGGGTTCAACTTCTGCCACTGCTTTAGCTAGTCAATGCTTTGTAATTGGTCTATCTGGATTACTTGGTTGACATATAAACAAAAAGTGGTAAAAACCTGACCACTACACACCTAGCTTTAGTTAGTCAAATCGATCTATCCTATCAAGGGATAGAACAAAAATAGAAAAGCAGTGTGATGTGAAAGAAAGGAAACACCCATAAGGGATACATCTCTCACTATACTTGAGCGGAAGAGCTTTTCAGTTGTACCAAAAGACAGTTGACAGGTAAGGAATCTAAAACTTTGACACTTTTTTTGGCATGGTATGCTACTCACTCAGTCTAGCTATCACCTTGATGTGCATAGCTGTTTCCTTGATTCATGATCCTGCTCATGATCTGCTCATAGGTCACTCCATTCAAAGGCTCATCGAGCTCTTCATTAGGAAGGAGTTGGGCTGACAAGAAGAATAATCATTCTCATCAGTTTGGTGAAATGAATGGATTCTCCCATATCTTCTTTGTATACCAACTGGTGTGTATTTGAATGAATGTTGCCAGAGTCTTTGTGTTAATAGGAAGAAATTAATTCTAATCGACTCTAGCTCTGAACCAAATTGTATACTCTTTTAGGATAGATTGATGAAGGTCCCTTAGCCACAAGTCTTCTTGAAAAAATGTGAGTTGAGGTCAGTCTCATATGCCTTCCACTTCTTTTGTATGCCTCAATTATCTTTTTCAGGTACATCCTTCACTTGGGTATTTATTATTTATGATAAAACCTAGACACTTGTTGGATGTCAGAACCCACATAGCTAATTGAGAAAGGACTCTACGACTATGCCATGGAGTAAGTTAGGGCTCTCCCAGCATCCCAAGTGATTAAGTAGGAATAATCTTCTGGACATGAGTCCGATGAGTCAACAAATTCTTCTTTCCACCTATGTCCTTGACCCGGCTTTGGTTGCATGTCTGGGATCGAACCAGCATTTACTAAGTGCCAATGCTCAATATGTTAAGCTAGAACTATGTTTAACACCCTTATTCTTATTTAAAGTAGAAAAGGTTTTTGGCTTGGCTTTCTAACTAGGGTTAGTGGTATTCTAAACCCTATAACATAAAAAAGTCAATGAGTGCATATGCCCCTTAGAGAGAGTGCTACTTTGGTATTACTTGCGAATGAGCTAGTAGGGGGCATCAAATTAAGAGGTAGCAAGACTGACATCATAAGTTGGCTTTCTTTCATTTTGGTTGTGGAAAGTGAAAGTAGTTTCATTTAGTACAAGATGCTTCACACCTTACAGTGCTTATATCTCTCATCAATCAAAGTTCTATTCAAAAACATCATTCAAAAACTTGTATAGATAAGGATTCCTTGTGGTAGTTCTTCCATACCAACATAGCTGCCTATCACTACTATTAGCATATAAACTTGTACATCACAGGTTGGCCCAACATAGTCTTATTATACTAGGGGTTGGCTCCTCATAGTTAAACATTTAACACTAATGGTAGATAGGAATCAAACTATCTCATGACATTGTAAACCCAACTTGAGTGCCACTTGAATCAGTGAACAACTAAACCTTTGTGACCTTCAACCCCAAGATGTGATGAGTTGACATCAAAGTGCCAAATGACTCCATCGATAAGAGATCTTGTGAGTCATCACCATGTTATCCCTGATTTACATTTGTTCGTTGAGCAGAGCTCTCAACACAGAATTCCCCGATCACTAAGGCTAACTTTCATCTCTGCTTGACTAGTTGGTCTTATAGTCAAGGATGCTATACAATTAAATAGAATCTTAGCTTGAGTCTACCTTTGAACACCTCTGTTACTCTTTAGGAGGCTTCCACTCTAGATAAACTACCCACCTCGCAGTGCCCCCATAACACCTCAAATCCTCAGTGTTGCAGTTTGGCTTACTTAGATAAAAAGTAGTCTTTCAAAATTGGACATTGTGTGCCACTGCCTCCCACCTATCCTTCACATTCAATCAAGGTTTTCACTTAGAAGCTATAACTAAGGTGCAAGGGGTCTTACTAGCTAACCATTGGTACTCCACATCTTCAAGGAAAATTCAAAATTCACTAGGTCCATCTAGAAGATAATGGGGTCATCATTACACAATTCATGTAGGTTGCTACTTATGTGACATGGAATTTCACAACCTTAAGATAGTTAAAGTTATGGCCGCCATTTACCGAGGCTTACATTCAAGGCTTATAACAATTCTTCTTTTAACCTTCTAGCACAGGGCAAGTGTTAGACTCAATACATTGTGTTAACAATTAGCAAAGTTTTTAATAAATGGTCACTATCCCCAGGTAGTTGGCTGCTTTTCTAATCAAAAGATAAAAGAGCACCCCTTTTCCCAAAGTAATGGGGTAATTTTTTCGAGTTCCATTGACATGGTTCTTTCAAGCACCCTAGTATACTCGACATGTTCATCCATGTCGGTCTGGGGTAAAGTCAGTAGATCAAGGGAATCTCCCTCCCAACTCAAAGTTTTTTATTGGAAGTTTCTACCTTGATGACTATCAAAATAATTGGGACTATGGCATGGTGATATGATTAGTTTTCTCATAACTCTGACTCTCAGAGCCTCTTTTGATTCAAAAAGGCATCATGATTCTTAATAACACATTATCAAACTCAAGCACACTCAAATTCAAAAGGTAGTCGGTGCACAGAGCCGAAGCCCAACATTTTCTCCTTTTCACTCTCCCCCAAAACTCTATCCCTTTCACTCACTAACTCTCTCTCTCTCTCTCTCTTTCCTTCTCTCTTTCCCTTTCTTTCTATCTCAACCTATATCTCTATCTATCTATCTCTCTCTCCATCTCCCTGACTACCTCTCCCTCTCCCCGACTCCCTCCCCCTCTCTCCCTCTACTTCCCTCAATTCCTCCATCTCTCTCCCAACTTTCCCCCTCTATCTCCATCTCTCCCTCACTCACTCCCTCCCACCCTCTCTCTCTCCATCACTCCCTCCCACCCTCTCTCTCTCCCTCACTCCCACCATTTCTCTCTCTCTCTCTCTCTCTCTCTCCCTCACTCTACCTCTCTTTCTTCCTCCATCTCTTTTTCAACTTTCTCCCTCTATCTCCATCTCTCCCTCCCTCTCCTCCTTTCTCCCTCCCTCCCTCCCTCCCACCCCTTTTTATATCTCTCCTAGTCTCTCTCTCTCTCTATCTCTCTATCTTCCCCACTCTCTATCTCACTCCTAGCCTCTATCTTCCTCCACTCTCTATCTCCCCCTCTCCCCCTCTCTAGCTCTCTCTCACACTCTAAATCCCCCTCTCCCTCTCTACATTTCTCCATCTCTCCCTCTCTCTATCTCTCCCACTCTCTCTCCCTCTTCTCACCTCTCTCCCTTTTACTCTCCCCTCTCTCTCCCTTTCTCTCTCCTTGACATTCTCACACTCTCACTCTCCCTCCCCCCCCCCACACACACACACACTCTCACACACACACACACACACACTCTCTCTCTCTCTTTCTCCTCCCTCTATTTCTTCATATCTCTTCATTCCCATGTCCTTCTTTCTCTCCCTTCCTCCATATCCCTCACATCACCACCAGTCTTCCCTTCTCTCTTTCTATCACTCTTTCTCTCTTTTCTCTCTCCCTCTCCCTTCCTTTTTCTCTCTCATCCTCTTTCCCACCCCTCTTCTCTCACTATCTATCTCTCCCCACTCTCTCTCCCACTATTTATCTCCCCCCCCACACACACTCTCTCTCTATCTATCTCCCCCCCCCACACACACACTCTCTATCTCTCCCTCTCCCTCTCTTTCTACCCCTCTTCCCTACCCTCTCTCTATCTTTATGCCTCCTTTTTCTGTATGTCTCTCTCTCTCTCTTGCTATATATATATATATATATATCCCTCTCTCTTCCACTCCTCTACATTTCCACCTCTCTCTCTCTCCCACTTTATCATTCTTTCTATTTCCATCCCTCTCTCCCTTCCCCACTCCATCATTCTTTCTATTTTCGTCCCTCTCTCTTTCTTCCCCACTCTATCATTCTTTCTGTTTCCATCACTCTCTTTTCCCCTCTATTGTTCTTTCTATTTCAATCCCTCTCTTTCCCCATCTATCATTCTCTCTTTCTCTCCCTCTCTCTCTCCCCTCATCATTCTTTCTTTCCTTCCTCACACACTCTCCCATCTATCTTCATCTCTCTTTCCTTCTCTCTTAAACATTTATTCTTTATCCCTCTTTCTATCTGTCCCTCCCTCCCTCATTATGTCTGCCTCTCTTTATGTCTTTCCTCTACCTCTTAGTCTATCCCTTTCATCTCTCTCTTCCCTATCTCTCTCTCTCCCCCACTATCCCAATTTTTCTCCACCCACTATCCCAATATCTCTCTCCCCCTCTATTCCTCCTCCTCACACACACACACTCTCTCTATTTCTCCTTCCTTCTCCCCTCATATCTCTCCCCCATTTTCCCCTCTCCATCTCTTCATCTCTCTCACCCTCATTATGTCTCCCTACCTCCCTCTTTATCTCTGTCTCCCTCCCTCACATTTTATCTCTATCTCCCTCCATTTGTCTTTATCTTTATCTCCCTCTCCCTCACTCCCCATATCTTTTCAAATCCCACCCTCCCTCCCTTTCTCTCTACCTCTCTTTGCAACTCTCCCTCTCCTTTTCCCTCTCCCTTTATCTCTATCCCCACAACCCCCCTCTATCAATGTCTTTCTAGCTCTCTCTCACCACTTTTTGTCTCTCGCTCACTCTACCCTCCCCCTCTCTTTCTCCCTCATTTCATCCCTCTCTCTCTCTCTCCATCTCTTGCTCCCTCCATTTTTCTTCCCTTCTTCCATTCCCTCTCTCTCACTCTCTCTTCCTCTAGTTCTTTCTCCAACCATCTCCCACTCTTTCTCTATTAGCCCCATTTCTTTCTCTCATTTCCTCTCTACCTCTCTCCCTCCCTTTCTAGCTCTCTCCTTCCCTCTCTTCCTCTCTCTCTCTCCCCCCTCAACTCTTTCCCACTCTTCCTCTCTGACTCTCCATCTCTTTGTCACTTTCTCGATTCCTATCTCCCTCTCACCATCTCCCTCGTTCTATCCTCCTCTTTTTCCTCCCACTTTCCCTCTCTTTCTCACTCTCTCTTCCTCTCTCTCTCCTCTCCCTCTCTCTCCCTTTCACACTCACCCTCTCTCTCTCTTTCTTCCTCTTTTTGTCCCTCTCTCTCTCTCTCTCTCTCTCTCTCTCTCTTCTCCTCTCTCTTTCTCCATCTTTCCAACTCTATCTCTTTCTCTCAATCTCTATATCACCCTCTCTTTCACTCCAATTTATCCTTCCTATCTTCTCCACTCTCCATCTTTCTGCCCATCTCTATCATCTCCTCTCTCTCACTCTCACTCTCTCTCACTTTCTCTCTCCCTCCCTCTCCCTCTCCCTTCATCACCATCCATCTCTCTCTCCCTCTCTCCCTCTCTCCCTCCATCACCATCCATCTCTCTCTCCCTCCCTCTCTCTCTCCCTCCATCACCATCCATCTTTCTCTATCTCTCCCTTATTTTTTTCACTCTCTCTCTCTATTTCCCCTCCCTCACTATCTCCCTCCCACCCAGCCTCATACTTTTTGTCTCTTTCCCTCCCTCTCTCTCTCTTCCTCACTCTCCCTCTCTCCCTCTCTCCCTCTTACATTCTCATTCTCATTCTCACTCTCCTCATCACCCTCTCATATTCTCTTTTCCATTCTCTCTCTCTCTCTCTCTTTTCCTCCTTCTCCATCTTTGTCCTTGTTTCTCTTCCCTCTATCTAATCTCTTTCCCCCTTTTCTCTCTGATTTCCCCCTTTTTCTCTCTCCCTCTCTCCCTCTGCCTCTATTTCTTGTCTTATTTTTTCTCTCCCCCTCTCTCTCTTTCTCTCCCACACACTCTCCCCTCTTCTCTTCTCTCTCTCTCCCTCTCTCTCTCCCCCTATCTCTTTATTTCCTTCTCTCCCTTTCTCTCTCTATCTCCCTTTCTCGCTCTCTTGCCCTCTTTTTCTCTCTTTCCCCTCTCTCTCTCTTGGACTTGGCACAACTTTATCTGTCTCTCAACCACACTTTCTCTCTCTCCCCTCCCTCCCTTCTCCCTCTCTCTCTCTCCCCTTTCTCCCCCCCCTTATGTCTCTCTTTCATCTCCTATTGTTATATATATATATATATATTTTTATATATATCATTTCCTTCTCTCTCTCTCTCACTCTATTTCCCCCCTCTCTCCCCCTATATTTCCCGCTCTCTCACTCTCTTTCTCTCCCTCTCTCCCTTCATCTCTCCCTCCCTCCCTCTATCTTTCTAACTACCTCTCACTCCATCTCTCTCTCCACCCCTTCCTCCCCCTCTCTCTTCCTACTCAATCTCTCTCCATTCCCCGTATCTCTCCCTCACACACCCTCTCTCTCTCTCTCTCCATCTTTAATCCCCCCCTCTATCTCCCTCTATTACTTTTACTTTCCCCTTTCTGAGTATCTCCCCCACTCTCTCAATCTCTTGCCCTCCCTCTATATCTCTACTATTCGCTCTCTTCCCACCCCCTTTCTCTCTGTCCACCCTCTCTCACCATCTCTATCTCTCCTTCTCCCCACTCTTTCCATCAACATGCCCCTCTCCACAATATTTTCCCTCCTATTTATCACCTCTCTCTTTCTCCCTCTTTTTCTATCTCACTTCGCCACTCGCTTTCTCTTCCTACTCTCTTTCTAACACTCTTTATCCCTCTCTCATTCTCTCTTTCTCACTCTCTCTGTTCATCCCTCCCTTTCCATCCCTTTCTCCCTCCCTCTCTTCCTCCCTCTCTCCCTCCCTCTTTTCCTCCCTCTCTCCCTCCCTCTTTTCCTCTCTCCCTTTCTCTCCCACCCTCTCCATCTCTTCCTCTCTGTCACTCCCTCCTTCCACTCTCACTCTCTTTCCTTTTACTTTCTCTCCCCTCCCACTCCCCCCCTCTTTATCTCTCTCCCTCTCTCCCTCTTCCTCACTCATCTCCACTCTCTTCCCACTCTCTTTCTATGTCACCCTCTCTCACTCTACCTCTTTGTCTCTCACTCCCTCACCCTCTCATGCACTCCCTCTATCTCCACCTCAATCTCTCTCTGCCTCTTCACATCCCCTCTCTCCCACTATCTCTCTCTCTCTTTCACTCTCTCTCACCTTCACTCTCTCCCATCTTATGTAACTCTCTCTCTTTCCTCTCTTCCTCCCTTCCTCTCCCTCTTTCCAACCCTTTTAATCTCTGCCATCCTCTCTCTCTCTCC
>JAREIK010002279.1:263261-295562 GCA_029783825.1 Sapria himalayana | reverse complement strand
AATAAAATTATTTATATTGAGTTTACATTAGATATAATTATTAAGATAATTATAACTAAATATTATTCACATTTAAAAAAATTAAAAATTATTAGATTTTCAAAGGTTAAAACATTCAAAAATTAGAAAAAAAATCAAAAAAATTAAATTTTTTATTTTTTCATTTTTAAATAAAACTAATAAATCACTAAAGGTCTAACAATTAAATCACTAGACTTTTAAACCACAAAACAACTAAATAACCTAAACCATTAAACTGGTATATCCTGATATAAAAAAATAAATCTCAATTTTATTTGTATTCATTATAATTTTAAATATTCATTTTAAATATTATTAGTTTATTATGATAGAATTATAAATTACAAAATAAATTATGAGTAAGACAATATAATTTAAATAATTTATTTTTAATAACAAAAATATGAACGTATAAAAAAAAGCAAAACATTAAAAAATTATTATTTATAATATATTTTACTTTGATTTGAATAAATTTAGATTTTCAAATACTTTTTAAATATTATTATTTTATTATAATAGTTTATTAATTTATTTTTTGATCATTTTATAATATCTAGCAATGTAATTATTTATATTGAATTTAAATGACTATATTTATGAAGATTATTATAGATAAATATTATATTTACATTGAAAAAATTTAAAAATTATTATGTTTCAAAGGATATAACCATCAAAAATTAGAAAAAATAAACAAATAAATTTTATGTTATATCATTGTTTAAATAAACTTATAACCACTAAAGCTCTAAACACTTTAATCTCTAAACTCTTTAACACAAAAGCCCATAAATACTTAAACCTTTAAACTCATAAATCTTAATTATAATTTGAATAATTTATTAAAATATAATTACAAAATAAATTATAGTGATACAAATTTAATTTAAATAATTTATTTTTCATCAAAAAAAAATATGAGCTTATAAAAGAAGCAAAAAACTAAAAACAAAATTATATCTAGTAATAAATTTTTACTTTGATTTTGAATAATTTTAGGGTTTGCAATTATATTTTAATGTATATCTATCTATTAATAATAGCATATTAATTTATTTTTTGATAATAATTTTAATATCTATAATAAAATTCTTTATATTTGTTTATATTATATATAATTATAATGATTATTATTACAAAATATTGTATTTACATTTTTAAAATATTTTAAAATTATTAAATTTTCAAAGGTTAACCTTTGAAAATGTGAGAAATATCAAAAATAATTTTTTTGTTATTTAATTGTTTAAATAAATCCTATAAACCACTAAATAACTAAACACTTAAATCTCTATAATCCTAAAAAGATAATCCTTTTAAACTAGTATAGCTTAAATAATAAATAATAAATCTCAATATTATTTTTTTCATTATAATTTAAAATATTCATTTTAATTATTTATTCATTTATTTTTATATAAATATTAATTACAAAATAAATTATGAGGTAGACAAATATAATTTATATAAATTATTTTTCATCGAAAAATATAGATAAACTTATAAAAAGAATAAAAAAATTAAAAACTAAAATTTACTATATATTAATATAATTTGCTTTCTTTCTGATCATTTTAGGTTTTGTAATTATATTTTAATTGATATCTATCTTATTTATAATTGTTTATTAATTTATTTTATAATCATTATTAGAATATTTATCAATAAAATTGTTTATATTGAATTATATGAAATATAAATATAATGATTATTATAATTAAATATTTAATTCACTTTTAAAAAAAAATTAAAAATTATTATATCTGCAAAGGTTATACCCTTTGGAAATATGAAAAAAATATAAAATTAAATTTTTTGTTATTTTATTTTTTAAATAAAACCAATAAACCACTAAATGCATAACACAGTTATATGAGAAAACTCCTAAACCACGTAAAGCCTAAATACATAAACTATTAAACCATTATATACTACTTAATAATTAATAATATAATTTTTATTTCAATTTATTATTATTTTAAATATTCATTTAAATTTTTATTAGTTTATACTTATACAAATTTTTATTACAAAATAAATTATGAGTGTGACACGAATAATTTAAATAATTTATTTTTAATAAAAAAAAAATCTATACGCTTTAAAAGAAGTATAAAAGTAGTAGTATTAAAAATTAAAAATTATTATCAACTAATATGTTTTTCTTTAATTTTGAATCAATTCGGGTTTTGTAAATATTTTTTGATTAATAAATATCTTATTATAAAGAGTTTATTAATTTAATTTTTGATCCTTATTATAATATCTATCAATAAAGTTGTTTATATTTATTTTATATGATATAGAATTATTAAAATTATTATAATTAAATATTGTATTCAAATTTCAAAAAATTTTAAATATTTTTAAATTTTTAAAGGTTATAACATTTGAAAATAATAAAAAATTACAATTTTTTTTTGTTATTTTATTGTTTAAATAAAACATATAAATCACTAAATACCTAAAAACATAAATCGCTAAACCCCTAAATGACATAAACTCAAAATACTTAAACCATTAAACTGGTATACATTAATAATAAATAATAAATCTCATTTTAATTTTTATTAAGTATAATTTTAAATGTTTATTTTAATTATTTATCAGTTTATTTTTATAGAAATATTAATTACAAAATAAATTATTTGTAAGACAGATATAACTTAAATTAAATCGGTATACCCTAAATAATAAATAATAAATCTCATTTTTTTATTATAATTTTTAATATTTTATTTTAATTATTAATTTTTTATTTTTATATAAATATTAATTAAAAAATAAATTATGAGATAGAAAAATATAATTTATGTTTATTATTTTTAGTCAAAAAAATATAGATAAACTTTTTAAAATAAAAAAAAATTTCAAAACAAAAAATTATCATATAGTAATATATTTTGCTTTGCTTATGAATAATTTTATGTTTTGTAATTGTATTTTAATTGATATTCATCTTATTAATAATAGATTATTAATTGATTTTTTGAACATTATTAGAATATTTATCACTAAAATTATTTATGTTGAATTAATATGATATATAAATATAATGATTATTATAACTAAATATTGAATTCACTTTTGAAAAAAATTTAAAAATTATTTTTATTTTTAGGTTATAACCTTTGAAAATATCAAAAAATAATAAAAATAAATGTTTTGTTATTTTATTTTTTAAATAAAACCTATATACCATTAAATGCATACACAATTAAATCAGTAAACACCTAAACCCCATATTACCTAAATACATAAACCATTAAACTACTATATAATAGATAATAATTAATAAATCTAATTTTAATATCTATTTATTATAGTTTTAAATATTCATTTTAATATTTAATTAGTTTATTTTTATAAAAATATTTATTATAAAATAAATTATGAGTGCGACAAATATATTTTAAATAATTTATTTTTAATCAAAAAAATTATATACGCTAATACAAGAAGTAAAATTTAAAAATTAAAAATTATTATGCAATAATATATTTTACTTTAATTTTGAATCAATTTGGGTTTTGTAAATATTTTTTAATTAATATATATCTTATTATTAGTAGTTTATTAATTTAATTTTTGATTATTATTTTAATATCTATCAATAAAATTATTTATATTAAATTTATATCATATATTATTACTAATATTATTATAACTAAATATTGTATTCACATTTCAAAAAATTTTAAATATTATTATATTTTCAAAGGTTATAACCTATGAAAATGAGAAAAAATTACAAATAATTTTTTTTGATATTTTATTGATTAAATAAAACCTATAAACCACTAAATGTTTAAAAACCTCAATCGCTAAACTTCTAAAAGACAAATCCTCTAAATACTTAAACCATTAAACTAGTATACATTAATAATAAATCATATATATCATATTAATTTTTATTCAGTATAATTTTTAATTTTTATTTTAATTAATTTTCAATTTATTTTTATAGAAATATTAAATACAAAATAAATTATTAGTAAGACAGATCTAATTTAAATTAGACTAGTTTACCCAAAATAATAAATAATAAATCTCATTTTTTTAATTATAATTTTAAATATTCATTTTATTTATTTAATTGTTTATTTTTATTTTAATATTAATTACAAAAATATTTATAAGTTACACAAATATAATTTATATAAATTATTTTTCATCAAAAAATTATAGATAAACTTTTTAAAAGAAAAAAAAATTTTAAAACAAAAAATTATTGTATAGTAATATAATTTGCATTGCTTCTGAATCATTTTAGGTTTTGTAAATATATTTTAATTGATATCTATCTTATTAATAATAGATTATTAAGTTATTTTTTCATCATTATTAGAATATTTATCAATAAAAATGTTTATATTGAATTTATATGATATATAAATATAATGATTATTATAACTAAATATTGTATTCACTTTTGAAAAAAATTTTAAAATTATTATATTTTCAAAGGTTATAACCTTTTAAAATGTGAAAAAAGAAATATTTTTTCTTTGTTATTCTATTGTTTAAATAAAACCTATACACCACTAAATGCCTAAGCATTTAAATCACTAAAGTACAAAATCTTCAATACCCTATATAGATAATCCTTTAAATCGATATACCCTAAATAATAATTAATAAATTTCATTTTATTTGTTTTCATTATAATTTAAAAAATTCATTTTGATCATTTAGTTTTTTATTTTTATATATGTATTAATTATAAAATAAATTATAAGTTAAATATATAATTTATAAAAATTATTTTTCTTCAAAAAATTGATAAGCTTATAAAAGAATAAAAATTTAAAAACAAATAATTATTATTAGTATTATATTATGCTTTGATTTTGAATCATTTTAGGTTTTGATATTATATTTTCAGTAATATCATTCTTATTCATAATAATTTTAATTTATTTTTTGATAATTATTAGAATATCTATAAATAAAATTATCTATATTTAATTTATATTATATATAATTATTATTATTATAAATAAATTTTGTATTCAATTTTGATAAAAATTTAAAAATTATTATATTTTCAAAGGTTATAATCTTAAAAATGAGAAAAAATAATAAAAATAAATTTTTTGTTTTTTTTTAAATAAAACCTATAGACCATTAAATGCTTACTTACTTAAATTAGTAAGCTCATAAACCTAGAAACCCCTAAATACATAAACATTTTAACATCTATATACTACTTAATAAATAATAAATCTCATTTTTATTTCTATTTATTTTAATTTTAAATATTCATTTTAATTATTTATAGTTTAATTATTTAGATAAATTAATTACAAAATAAATTTCGAGTAAGACAAATATTATTTAAATAATTTATTATTAATCAAAAAAATATATAAGCTTATAAAAAAGGACAAATTTAAAAATTATATATTATTATATTAGTAATATATTTTGATTTGATTTTGAATCATTTTGAGTTATGTAAATATATTTTAATTAATATTTATATTATTAATAATAGTTTATTAATTTAATTTTTGATCATTATTATAATATCTATCATTAAAATTGTTTATATTGAATTTATATGTTATATAATTAGTAAGATTAATATAATTATACATAGTATTCACATTTCAAAAAATTTTAAAAATTTTCTTATTTTCAAAGGTTATAACCTTTGAAAATTAGAAAAAATCTAAAAAAATAAACCACTAAATACCTAAAAACATAAATTGATAAACTCCTGAACGAAAAACTCCTAAATAATCAAACTATTAAACCGGTATACCACATATAATAAAACATAAATCTAATTTTAATTTGTATTCATTATAATTTTAAATATTCATTTTAATTATTTATTAGTTTATTTTTTATAGAAATATTAATCACAAAATAAATAATGAGCGAGACAACTATAATTTTAATAATTTATTTTTAATCAAAAAAATATATAAGCATATAAAAAAAGTAAAAATTTAAAAACAAAAAATTATTATTTAGTAATATATTTTACTTTGATTTTGAATTATTATATATAGGTTTTGCTATTATATTTTAATTGCAATCAATCATATTAAGAATAATTTATTAATTTATTATTTGATCAATTTTATAATATCTAACAATAAAATTACTTATATTAAATTTAAATGTCTTATAATTATTAAGATTCTTATAACTAAATATTATATTTACATTTGAAAAAAATTTAAAAATTATTATATTTCAAAGGTTATAACCTTCAAAAATGATAAAAAATCACAAAAATAATTTTTTATTATTTTATTATTTAAATAAAACTTATAAACAACTAAATGCCTAAACATTTAAATCTCTAGACTCCTAAACCCCAAAACACCCAAAATACTTAAACCATTAAACCTATATAACGTAAATAATAAATAATAAATCTCATTTTTATTTGTATTCATTATAATTTTAAATATTCATTTTAATTATTTTTTAGTTTATTTTTATAGAAATATTAATTACAAAATAAATAATGAGTGAGACATATATAATTTAAATAAATTATTTTTATGAAAAAAAATATAAGCTTATAAAAAGAAACAAAATTTCAAAAATTTAAATTTTATTTAGTAATATAATTTACTTTGATTTTGAATTATTTTGGGTTCAGGAAATATATTCTAATTAATATCTATCTTATTAATAATAGTTTATTAATTTATTTTTGATCATCAAAATAATATATTTTAATAAATTTTTTATATTGAATTTACATCAAATATAATTATTAAGATTATTATAACTAAGTAATTGTATTCATATTTTAGAACCATTAAAAAATTATTATATTTTCAAAGGTTATAACCTTTGCAAATCACGAAAATTCATAAAGATAAAATTTTTTGTTATTTCATTGATTAAATAAAACCTATAAACACCTAAATGTGTAAACATATAAATCAATAAATTCATTAACCCCAAAACCACAATAAACTTAAACCATTAAATAGGTATACCCTAAATAATTATTCATAAATCTCATTTTTATTAGTATTCATTATAATTTTATATTTACATTTTAATTATTTATTAGTTTATTTTTATAGAAATATAAATTAAAAAATAAATTAATAGTGAGTCAAATATAATTTAAATAATTTATTTTTCATCAAAAAATATATAAGCTTATAAATGGATACAAAAATTTAAAAATTTAAAATTAATATTTAGTAAAATATTTCACTTTGATTTTGAATCATTTTAGGTTTTGTAAATATATTTTAAACAATATTTATCTTATTAATAATTTTTTATTAATCTTTTGTATGATCATTATTATAATATATATCAATATAATTGTTTATATTAATTTTACATATTATATAATTATTAAGATTATCATAACTAAATATAGTATTCACATTTAAAAAAAATTTAAAAATTGTTATAGCTTAAAAGGTTATATCCTTCAAAAATGAGAACAAATAACAAAAAAAAAATTTGTTATTTTATTTTTTAAATATACCCTATATACTACTAAATGCCTAAACACTTAAATCACTAAATTCTTAAATCCGAAAACTCCTAAATATATAATCTTTTAAACCTGTATATTTTATCTTATTAATAATAGTTTTATTTAATATCTATTTTATTAATATATTTTACTTTGATTTTGAATCATTTTAGGTTTTGCAAATAAATCTAATTTAATATCTATCTTATTAATAATAGTTTATTAATTTATTTTATTATCGTCATCATAATATCTATAAAATAAATTATTTATATTGAATTTACATAATATATAATTATTTAGATTATTATAACAAAATAATATTTTCACATTTTAAAAAAATTTAAAAATTATTGAGTTTTCCAAGGTTATAACTTTTGAAAATAAGAAAAAATAAAAAGATAAATTTTTTGTTATTTGATTTTTTAAATAAAATCTATAAACCACAAAATACCTAAATTCTTAATGACTAAACTCCTAAACACCGAAGCCCATAAATACATAAGCCTTTAAATTAGTATACTCTAAATAACAAATAATAAATCTCATTTTTATTAGTATTCATTATAATTTTAATTATTCGTTTTAATTATTTATTAGTTTATTTTTTTAAAAATATTAATTAAAAAATAAATTATTAGTGAGACGGATATAATTTAAATAATTTATTTTTCATCAAAAACATATATGATTATAAAATGAGGCAATATTTTTAAAACAAAATATTATTATTTAGTAATTTATTTTAATTTAATTTTGAATAATTTTAGATTTTACAATTATATTTTAATTTATATCATTCTAATTAATAATAGTTTTTTAATTTATTTATTGATCATTATTATAATATCTATTAATAAAATTATTTATATTGATTTTACATTATATATAATTATCAAGATTATTATAACTATATATTATATTCACATTTAAAAAATTTAAAATTATTATAAATTCAAATGTTACAACCTTCAAAAATTAAAAAAATTCAAAAAATTAAATTTTTTGTTTTTTAATTCTTTAGATAATAACTATAAATCACTGAAGGTCTAAACACTTAAATCACTAAACTCCTAAACCCAAAAACACCTAAATACATAAACCATTAAACCGGTATATCCTGAATAAGAAATAATAAATCTCAATTTTATTTGTATTCATTATAATTTTAAATAATTATTTTAAATATTTATTAGTTTATTATTATAGAATTATAAATTACAAAATAAATTATGAATAAGACAAATTAATTTAAATAATTTATTTTTAATAACAAAAATATAATGTAGTAAAAAAAGCAAAACAATAAAAACATTATTATTAAGTAATATATTTTACATTGATTTTGAATAAATTTAGATTTTGCAAATATATTTTAAATAATATCTATCTTATAAATAAGAGTTTATTAAATTATTTTTGATCATTATTATAATATCTAGCAATGTAATTATTTATATTGAATTTAAATGACTTATAATTATTACGATTTTTATAACTAAATATTATATTTACATTTGAAAAAAATTTCAAAATTATTATATTTTCAAAGGTTATAACCTTCAAAAATTAAAAAAATTATAAAAATAAATATTTTGTTATATCATTGTTTAAATGAAACTTATATACCACTAAATGCCTAAACACTTAAACTTATAAACTACTAAACACAAAAGCCCCTAAATACTTAAATCTTTAAATTCATAAGCCTTAAATATAATTTAAATAATTTATTAAAATATTAATTACCAAATAAATTATGAGCAATACAAATATAATTTAAATAATTTATTTTTCATCAAAAAAAAATATAAGCTGATAAAAAGAAGCAAAAATTAAAATAAAATTATTATTTAGTAATAAATTTTACTTGAATTTTCAATATTTTTAGGTTTTGCAATTATATTTTAATTTATATCTATCATATTAATAATAGCACAATAATTTACTTTTTGATAATTGATATCATATCTATAAATAAAATTGTTTATATTTAGTTTATATTATATATAATTATAATGATTATTATTATTAAATATTGTATTCACATTTTTAAAAAATTTTAAAATTATTATATTTTCAAAGTTTATAACCTTTGAAAATGTGAAAAAATATCAAAAATAAATTTTTTGTTATTACATTGTTTAAATAAAATCTATAAACCACTAAATGCCTAAAAACATAAATCACTAAAGTTATAAACGAAAAAACCTCTAAATACTTAAAATATTAACCTAGTACACATTAATAAAAATTCATAAATCTCATTTTAATTTTTATTCAGTATAATTTTAAATTTTTATTTTAATTATTTATCAATTTATTTTTATAGAAATATTAATTACAAAATAAATTATTAGTGTAACAGATCTAATTTAATTTAGACTGGTATACCCAAAATAATAAAGAATAAATCTCAATATTATTTTTTAAATTATAATTCTAAATATTCATTTTAATTATTTATTTGTTTATTTTTATATAAATAGTCATTAAAAAATAAATTATTAATTAGACAAATATAATTTATATAAATTAATTTTCATCAAAAAAATATGGATAAACTTTTTAAAAGAAAAATGAATTTCAAAACAACAAATTATTATATAGTATATATTTTGATTTCTTCTGAATCATTTTAGGTTTTTTATTGTATTTTAATTGATATCTATCTTATTAATAGTAGATTATTAATTTATTTTTTAATCACTTTTAGAATATTTATCAAAAATATTATTTATATTGAATTTATATGATAAATAAATATGGTGATTATTATAACTAAATATTGAATTCACATTTGAAAAAAATTTTAAAAATTATTATATTTTCAAATTTAATAACCTTTGAAAATATCAAAAAATAATAAAAATAAATATTTTGTTATTTTAATTTTTAAATAAAACCTATAAACCACTAAATGCATACACAGTAAATTAAGTAAACTCCTAAGGCCCGTAATGCCTAAATACATAAACCATTAAACTGCTATATACTAGTTAATAATTAAGAAATCTATTTTTTATTTCAATTTAGTATTATTTTAAATATTCATTTTATTTATTTATAAGTTTATTTTATAAAAATATGTATTACAAAATAAATTATGAGTGCAACAAATATAATTTAAATAATTTATTTTCAATCAAAAAAAATATACGCTTATAAAAGAAGTAAAATTTTAAAAATTAATAATTATTATCCAGTAATATTTTTTACTTTAATTTTGACTCAATTTGGGTTTTGTAAATATTTTTTAATTAACATCTATCTTATTATTAATAGTTTATTAATTTAATTTTTGATCATTAATATAATATCTATCAATAAAATTGTTTATATCAAATCTATATGATATATAATTATTAAAATTATTATAACTAAATATTGTATTCACATTTCAAAAAATTTTAAATATTATTATATTTTCAAAGGTTATAACCTATGAAAATGACAAAAAATTATAAATTTTTTTTTTGTTATTTTATTGTTTAAATAAAACCTATAAAACACTAAATGCCTAAAAACATTAATCGCTAAACTCCATAATGACAAAACTTTTAATTTACTTAACTATTAAATTGGTATACATTAATAATAAAGCATAAATCTCACTTTAATTTTTATTAAGTGTAATTTTAAATTTTTATTTTAATTATATTTCTGTTTATTTTTATAGAAATATTAATTACAAAATAAATTATTAGTGAGACAGATCTATTTTAAATAATTTAATTTTTATCAAAAAAAATATATATGCTTATAACAAGAGGAAAAATTTTAAAAACAAAAATTTATTATTTCGTAATATATTTTATTTTGATTTTGAATCATTTTAGTTTTTGCAATTATATTTTAATTTATATTATTCTTATTAATAATAGTTTATTAATTATTTATTTATCATTATTATAATATCTATTAATAAAATTATTTATATTGAGTTTACATTATATATAATTATTAAGAATATTATAACTAAATATTATATTAACATTTAAAAAAATAAAATTTATTATATTTTCAAAGGTTATAACCTTCAAAAATTAAAAAAAAAATCAAAAAATTTAATTTTTTTTATTCTTTAAATAAAAACTATAATTTTAAATAACTAAAGTCCTAACCACTTAAATCACTAAACCCCAAAACTCCTAAATACTTAAACTATTAAACTAGTATATCCTAAATAATAAATAATAAATCTCAATTTTATTAGTATTAATTAATATTTTAAATATTCCTTTTAATTATGAATTAGTTTATTTTTATAGAATTATAAATTAAAAATAAATTTTGTGGAAGACAAATATAATTTTAAATAATTTACTTTTAATAACAAATAGTATAAACTTATAAAAAGAAGCAAAACATCAAAAAAATTATTATTTAGAATTATATTTTACTTTGATTTTGAATAAATTTATGTTTTGCAAATATATTTTAAAAAATATATATCTTATTAATAATAGTTTATTTATTTATTTTTTGATCATTAATATAATATCTATCAATATAATTATTTATATTGAATTAACATGATATATAATTATTAAGATAATCATAACTAAATATAGTATTCACATATAAAAAAAATTTAAAAATTGTAATATTTTTAATGGTTATAACCTTCAAAAATGAGAAAAAATAACAAAAATAAATTTGTTGTTATATCATTGTTTAAATAAAACTTATAAACCATAAAATGCCGAAATACAATAATCTCTAAACTCCTAAACCTCGAAGCCCCTAAATACCTAAACCTTTAAACTCGTAAATCTTAAATATAATTTAAATAATTTATAGAAATATTAATTACAAAATAAATTATGAGTGACAAATATAATTTAATTAATATATTTTTCATCAAAAAAATAGATAAGCCTTAAAAATGATGCAAAATACTAAAAAAAATTTTTATTTTGTAATAAATTTTACTTTGATTTCGAATCATTTTATGTTTTTTAATTATATTTTAATTTATATTTATCATATTAATAAAAGTTTAATAATTTATTTTTTGATAATTGATATAATATTTATCAATAAAAATTTTTATATTTATTTTATATTATATATAGTTATCATAATTATTATTACTAAATATTGTATTCACATTTTTAAAAAATTTCAAAATTATTATATTTTGAAATGTTATGAAATTTGAAAATTTGAAAAAATATCAAAAATAAATATTTTGTTATTTCATTGTTTAAATAAAAGCTATAAACCATTAAATACCTAAATACTTAAATCAATAACATCTAAATCTCGAAAATCCAAATAGATAAATTTTTTAAACAAGTATATCCTAAATAATAAATAATAAATCTCATTTTTATCTTTTTCATTTTAATTTTAAATATTCATTTTAATTTTTTATTAGTTTATTTTTATATAAATATTAAATACAAAATAAATTATAAGTTAGAAAAATATAATTTATATAAATTATTTTTAAACAAAAAAATATAGATAAACTTATTAAAAGAAGAAAAAAATTAAAAACAAAAAATTATTATATAGTAATATATTTTACTTTGTTTCTGAATTAATTTAGGTTTTGTAATTATATTTTAATTGATATCTAACTTATTATAAATAAATTATTAATTTATTTTTTGATCAATATTAGAATATTTATCAATAAAAATATTTATATTTAATATTAATTATAACTAAATATTGTATTCACGTTTGAAAAAAAATTTAAAATTATTATATTTTCAAAGATTATAACCTTTGAACTTGTGAAAAAACGAAAAAAATAATTTTTTTATTATTTTATTATTTAAATAAAACCTATAAATCACTAAATGCCTGAACACTTAAATCACTAAACTACAAAATCCTGATACCCCTATATAAATAATCATTTAAACGAGAATCCCATAAATAAAAATTAATAAATCTCATTTTTTTTTGTTTTCATTTTACTTTAAAAAATTCATTTTGATTGTTTAGTTATATATATATATATATATATATATATATATATATATATATATTAATTATAAACTAAATAATGAATTAAAAATATAATTTATAAAAATAGTTCTTCATCAAAAAATAGAGAAGCTTATAAAAAGAATAAAAACTTAAAAAAAGTTATTATTAAGTAATATATTTTTCTTTGCTTTTGAATCATTTTAGGTTTTGATATTATATTTTAAGTAATATCAATCTTATCCATAATAAATTTTAAATTTATTTTTTGATAATTATTAGAATATCTATCAATAAAATTGTTTATATTGAATTTATATGATATATAATTTTTTTGATAATTATAAATAAATATTTATTCACTTTTGAAAAGCATTTAAAAGTTATTATATTTTCAAAGGTTATAATCTTTGAAAATATCAAAAAATAATAAAAATAATTTTTTTTTATTTTTTTACTTAAATAAAACCTATAAACCACTAAATGCATACATAATTAAAACTGTATACTCCTAAACCCAGTAATGCCTAAATACATATACCATTAAACTGCTATATACTACTTAATAATTAATAAATCTAATTTTTATTTCTATTTATTATAATTTTAAATATTCATTTTAATTATTTATTAGTTTATTTTTATTGAAATATTTATTACAAAATAAAGTATGAGTGCGACAAATATAATTTAATTAATTTATTTTTTTAAAAAAAAAATATATGGTTCTAAAAGAATTAAAAATTTAAAAATTAAAAATTATTATCCAGTAATATATTTTATTTTAATTTTGAATCAATTTTTGTTTAGTAAATATTTTTTAATTAATATCTATCTTTTTATTAATAGTTTATTTATTTTATTTTTGATCATTATTATATTATCTATCACAAAAATTGTTTATATTGAATTTATATAATATATAATTATTAATATTATTATAACAAAATTTTGTATTCACATTTCAAAAAATTATGAATATTATTCTATTTCAAGGTTAACCTATGAAAATATTGTATTGCTAAACTCCTAACGACAAAATCTCTAAATACTTAAACTATTAAATTGGTATACATTAATAATAAATCTTAATTCTCATTTTAATTTTTATTCAGTATAATTTTAAATTTTTATTTTAATTATTTATCAGTTTATTTTTATAGAAATATTAATTATAAAATAAATTATTAGTGAGACGTATCTAATTTAAATTAAATCGGTATTCCTAAATAATAAATAATAAGTCTCATATTTTTTTTATTATAATTTTAAATATTAATTTTAATTATTTATTTGTTTATTTATATATAAATATTAATTACAGTAAAAATTATGAGTTAAACAAATAAAATTTATATAAATTATTTTTGATCAAAAAAATATAGATAAACTTATTAAAAGAATAAAAAATTCAAAAACAAAAAATTATTATAGAGTAATATATTTTTCTTTGTTTCTGAATCATTTTAAGTTTTGTAATTATATTTTAATTAATATCTATCTTATTATTAATAGATTATTAATTTATTTTTTGATTATTATCAGATTATTTATTAATAAAATTGTTTATATTGAATTTATATAATATATAAATATAATGTTTAGTATAACTAAATATTGTATTTACATTTGAAAAAATCAAAAAATAAATAAAAATAAATTTTTTGTTGTTTTATTTTAAAAAAAAACTCATAAACCACTCAATGCTAGGGGTGTCAAGGGATGATACTGGATAGGGATTACAAATCTCCAGTCCCTTCCCACAGTTCAGAGATATTTTTTTGAAGATCCAGACTCATCTCATAGATTGAAAATATCAGGACGTGATAGGATGGAGATTGGGGATTTTGGGTAGGATGAAACGGTTCGAGGACGGAATGGAGTTCGGACATTTTTTCAATTTATTTTCTTCAAACCGGCCAAGTTATTTTATGTGGAAACCTTTTGTTGTACCATTTATCATTCCTTAGTTATGTATCTTTCAACCTCAAATTGGGTCAATTTTGTTTTGTCAAATAGGCTGAATACCGCAAACGAGTTCCATTACCTTGTCAAAAGCATTGATGTGTAGAAAAGGATAGAAATGTTAAATAAATTGGGACCGAGTTGTGTACTTAATTTGGTTCCTTGTTTTTTCATAAGTTGGCTTTGTTGAGTCGAGTGAAAGTTAACCATAATAGCAATACTACATTTTTTAAACAATTACTTAAAATATTAAGGAATAGCTAAAGATGACTACAAATATTGGTAGCAGCAATTACTAGTTAAGTAATTGCGAAAATTAGGCAGCTTAATATAACAAAAAAAATACAACTAATGACAACCATGATAATAATCATTCCAAAGGTTCGTCCCGCAACAGCAATGAAAATTTAAACCCAATTAATTATCTCTTCTACAACTCCTCCCTTTTCTTCCTCCACTCTAGAAGGACAACCAAAGATGAAAACATGTTAATCATGTAGACATAAATTTATAAGATGAAAGAGTAATAAAAAAACAAAATATTACCTTATAAAATTTAATACACCCATTCCAAATTTAGTTGGCCAACTATGATTGGAAGAATATTTGGATCTTGTGACCCCTCTGAAAATTGTAATTGAAATATATTTTTATTAAATTGAATGAATAAAATAAGTAAAAATTAAATTAAAATTTACTAGATTTGTATACTAACCTGATTCATTATCATCAAGGTCTTGAACTAATTCTTCAATTTCAATAGGTTTGTTAGAGCATCTCAACCAATCTTGTAGATATATGAGAACTTCAGCTGTAATAGGTGTTAAAGAACTCGTAAATTTATCTAAAGTTCTTTCCCTAGTGCTAAATGTAGATTCGTAGGCCACAGTAGATGCTTGGATAACAAATACATCCCTTGCTACATTAGCCAAAAAAAGGATACCTAACCTCATTTACCTTCCACCAGTTTATAAGATCAAAGTCATTTCTATTTTTTTCAAGTTTGTCCTCCAAGTAACTATCCAACTCTTCCAAAGCTGCAACTTTTTGTTCTTTCTCCAATTCAACAAAAAAATCATCAACATAAGTATCACTACCATCAAATAAATCATCATTTCTCTTCAACACAGTTGAAGAGAAATTATCTTCTTTTGATTCATCTTCATTTAAATCTTTATAAGCATCTATCATCTCATTTAAAGCATTTATAACCCTTAACCTTGAGATATTTGAGCTTATATCTAGGATCCAACACTTGCTACAAAAAGTATAATATTTGTTGACTGAAGAGAATCCCAATATTTGTTGAATTTATGCTTCATTTTCATATAGATTTCAGACACTATTGTATCTCTACTATTTTCACAAAGCTTAATTTTTTTTCAAAATTCGAATAATCTCATGAAAATAAACAGAAGAGGTAGAATATTATGAGCCAAAAAATTTACCAGTTATCTCATAAAAAGTTTCAAGAAATGAGGCGGGGTTTTGGGGTTTATTCAGTCTCTCTCAGTTGGAACGTTTGAACCAAACTCCTTCAAAAACCTTTTGTCTTTGTCCTCAAACTTATCAACTTCTTTTTGATATTTTATATCAGTTTGTAGCATCAAATAAGTTGAATTAGATCTTGTAATACAATCTAATTACAATAAAGATTCATATGTCAAGATTGCTTCTTCAACACATAACTTAAACATATCTAATCTTTTAGGACTACTCCTCACATATTTCACCACACCTCTAATTTTTTGAATAGCACCCTCAACTACCGCAATGAAATCTCTGACAATTAAGTTTAGAATATGAGCACAACATCTCATATGAAAATGCTCACCTCTCAAAGGTACAAAACTTTTCTTCACAAGGCTTTTTTTCAATTGTTCAACTACAAAATCATTATTTGATGCATTGTCAACAGTAATACACATCAACTTTCTCCAACCCCATTCATTCATGCAAAACTCAATAGATTTTCTAATTTTAACTCTAGAATGACATTTAATTACATAAAATTTCAAAAGCCTTTTATGCATATTCCATTGAGAATCAATGAAATGAACAGTCAAACATATATAGGACAAATTTTGAATGCTAGTCCTATTGTTGGTAGTCAATGAAACTCTACAATAATGAGATGATATGCAATAAAATAATTTCTTCTTTTCCTTAACAAACAAAGAAAAATAATCCCTCAATATAGAGTGCCTAGAAGAAATTTTAAATTGAGGCACACTAACTTCACAAAACTTTTTAAACTCATCCCTCTCAACAAAACAAAAAGGCAATTCATCTTTTATGATCATTTTCACCAAAGCCTCCCTAACTAGTTGTTGATCAAATTTCCAACAAGTTAATTTGTTATCATCTGAACTAGCACCTTTAGTGAAACTCAACAAAGATTGTGACTTGTCTTTACCTTTGTGAGCTTCTATTAATTCTTTTTTGTATGGAAATTTCCTAAAAGTCTTTCTCAAGTATTTCCATAAACAAAAAGTACCTTGATCACTTTTTGCCAACTATTCTTTCCTAAACCATATACAAGCTGCCCTGCTAGTTTAATTTTCATGTGAATCAACTAATATCTCATAAGTTTCCCAAACAACAGACATATACTTTTTATGAGCTTGAGGTTCAGATGTACCTTGACTTTCTTTTACAATTGGAATTGAAGAACATGCCGTAACAATAGGAGGGTTCGTGAAAGAATGATGATTGGATTTACCAGTACTTTGATCATTTGAATTATGATCATCTTCAATTTATTATATTTTTCGTTTACCACTGGATTGTGCCATCTGCATTGCCATTAATTAATATGATATGTTAAGCATAAATACATATAAATATTTCAAACAAGCAAGCTCTACAAAAATGAATGTAACACATTCGGCCCACTCATTCAGCCCAACCACAACACCAAAACCAATATGTGACAGAACGGGACAGGAAAAGTCAAAGTCAACGAATTTACTCAGTCCCAATTCTTTTGGGACAAGACTTTGGGTCGGGTCGCTAATCTCCGAGTCCCATAAGCAGCCCTACTGGGTGCGTATAAAGTTAAATCAGTAAACTCCTAAACCCCATAATGCTTAAATACATAAAACATTAAACCACTAAATAATACTTAATAATTAATAAATCTATTTTTTATAACTATTTATTATATTTTTAAATATTCATTTTACTTATTTATTAGTGTATTTATTTATAAATATTTATTACAAAATAAATTATGAGTGGGACAAATATAATTTAAATAATATATTATTTATCTAATAAAAATATACGCTTATAAAAGAAGTATAAATTTAAAAATTAAAAATTATAATCAAGTAATATAAGTTACTTTAATTTTGAATCATTTTGGGTTATATATATATATTTTTTAATTAAAATCTATCTTAATATTAATAGTTTATAAATTTAATTTTTGATCATTATTATAATATCTATCAATAAATTTATTTATATTAAATTTATATGATATATAATTATTAATATTATTATAAAAAAATATTGTATTAAAATTTTAAAAAATTTTGAATATTATTATATTTTCAATGTTATAACCTATGAAAATGATAAAAAATTATAGAAAATTTTTTTGTTATTTTATTTTTTTAAATAAAACCTATAAACCACTAAAAGCCTAAAAACATAAATCGCTAAACTCCTAACGACAAAACCTCTAAATACTTAAATCATTAAACTGGTATACATTAATAATAAATATAAATCTCATTTAATTTTTATTCATAATAATTGAAAATTTTTATTTTAATTATTTATCAATTTATTTACTAGAAATATTAATTAAAAAATAAATTATTAGTGAAACTGATCTAATTTAAATTAAAATGGTATCCCTAAATAATAAATAATAAATCTCATTTTTTTTTATTATAATTTTAAATATTCATTTTAATTATTTATTTGTTTATTTATATATAAATATTTATTATAAAATAAATTGAGTTGGACAAATATAATTTATATAATTTAATTTTCATCAAAAAAATATTGATAAGTTCTTAGAAGAAAAAAAAATTTCAAAACAAAAAATTATTTTATAGTAATATATTTTGCTTTTCTTCTTAATTATTTTAGGTTTTGTAATTATATTTTAATTGATATCTATCTTATTAATAATAGATTATTAATTTATTTTTTGATCATTATTAGAATATTTATCAATAAAATTGTTTATACTTAATTTATATGAAATATAAATATAATAATTATTATAACTAAATATTGTATTCACAATAAAAAAAATTTAAAAATTATTATATTTTCAAAGGTTAACCTTTGAAAATATCAAAAAATTTTAAAAATAATTTTTTTATTATTTTATTTTTTAAATAAAACCTATAAACCACTAAAAGTCTAAAAATATAAATTGCTAAACTACTAAACGACAAAACCCCTAAATAATGTAACCATTAAAATGGTATAGTATATACTATTTTTATTATAAAAATTTTTTTGTTATTTTATTTTTTTAAATAAAACCTATAAACCACTAAAAGCCTAAAAACATAAATCACTAAACTCTTAAACGACAAAACCTCTAAATACTTAAATCATTAAACTGGTATACATTAATAATAAATCTAAATCTCATTTTTATTTCTATTCATAATAATTTAAAATTTTTATTTTAATTATTTATCAATTTATTTAATAGAAATATTAATTACAAAATAAATTATTAGAGAGACAGATCTAATTTAAATTAAACTGGTATCCCTAAATAATAAATAATAAATCTCATTTTTTTTCATTATAATTTTAAATATTCATTTTAATTATTTATTTGTTTATTTATATATAAATATTAATTATAAAATAAATTGAGTTGGACAAATATAATTTATATAATTTAATTTTCATCAAAAAAATATTGATAAAATTTTTAAAAGAAAAAAAAAATTTTAAAACAAAAAATTATTATATAGTAATATATTTTGCTTTTCTTCTTAATCATTTTAGGTTTTGTAATTATATTTTAATTGATATCTATTTTATTAGTAATAAATTATTAATTTATTTTTTGATCATTATTAGAATATTTATCAATAAAATTGTTTATACTTAATTTATATGAAATATAAATATAATAATTATTATAACTAAATATTGTATTCACATTAAAAAAAAATAAAAAATTATTATATTTTCAAAGGTTAAACTTTGAAAATATCAAAAAATATTAAAAATAATTTTTTTATTATTATATTTTTTAAATAAAACCTATAAACCAATAAATGCACACACAGTTAAATCAGTAAACTCCTAAACCTCACAATGCCTAAATAAATAAACCATTAAACCGCTATATACTACTTTATAATTAATAAATCTAATTTTTATTTTTATTTATTTTAATTATAAATATTCATTTTAATTATTTATTAGTTTATTTTTATAGAAATATTTATTACAAATTAAATTATGAGTGCTACATATATATACTTTAATTAATTTATTTTTAATCAAAAAAATATATGCTTATAAAAGAAGTAAAAATTTAAAAATTAAAAATTATTTACTAGTAATATATTTTACTTTAATTTTGAATCAATTTGGGTTTTGTAAATATTTTTTAATTAATATCAATCTTTTTATTAATAGTTTATTAATTTAAATTTTGATCATTATTATTTTATCTATCAATAAAATTATTTATATTGAATTTATATGATATATAATGATTAATATTATTATAACTAAATATATTATTCCAATTTCAAAAAATTTTAAATATTATTATATTTTCAAAGGTTATAACCTATTAAAATCAAAAAAAATTACAAATTTTTTTTTGTTATTTTATTGTTTAAATAAAACCTATAAGCTACTAAATGCCTAAAAACATAAATTGCTACTCCTTAACGATAAAACCGATAAATACTTAAACCATTAAATAGGTGTATATTAATAAAAAATCATAAATCACAATTTAATTTTTATTAAGTATAATTTTAAATTTTTATTTTAATTATTTATAAGTTTATTTTTATATAAATATTAATTACAAAAAAAAATTTTAGTGAGATATATCTAATTTAAATAATTTATTTTTTATCAAAAAAAAATATATATCATTATAAAAAGAAGCAAAATTTTAAAAACAAAAATTTATTATTTAGTAATATATTTTATTTTTATTTTGAATCATTTTAGATTTTGCAATTATATTTTAATTTATATCATTGTTATCAATAATAGTTTATTAATTTTTTTTTGATCATTATTATAATATCTAATAATAAAATTATTTATATTGAGTTAACATTATATATAATTATTAAGATTATTATTACTGAATATTATATTCACTTATAAAAAAATTAAAAATTATTATATTTTCAATGGTTATAAACTTCAAAAATTAAAAAAAATCAAAAAATTAAATTTTTTATTTCTTTATTCTTTTTAATAAAAACTATAAATCACTTAAGGCCTAAACACTTAAATCACTAAACCCCAAAATGCCTAAATACTTAAAATATTAAACTAGTATATCTTGAATAATAACTAAGAAATATCAATTTTATTTGTATTCATTATAATTTTAAATAGTCATTTTAATTATTTTTTATTTTATTTTTATAGAATTAAAAATTGAAAATAAATTATGAGGAAGACAAATATAATTTAAATAATTTACTTTTAATAACAAAAAAAATAAACTTATAAAAAGAAGCAAAACATCAAAGAAAGTATTATTTTGTAATATATTTTATTTTGATTTTGATTAAATTTATGTTTTGCAAATATATTTAAAATAATATCTTTCTTATTAATAATAGTTTATTAATTAATTTTTTGATCATTAATATAATATATTTTAATATAATTGTTTATATTGAATTTACATGATATATAATTATTAAGATTATCATAACTAAAAATAGTATTCACATATAAAAAAATTTAAAAATTGTTATATTTTCAAAGTTTATAACCTTCAAAAATGTGAAAAAATAACAAAATTAAAGTTTTTGTTATATCATTGTTTAAACAAAACTTATAAACCATTAAATGCATAAATATATATATATCTAAACTTTTAAACCCCGAAGCCCCTAAATACTTAAACCTTTAAATCATAAACATTAAATATAATTTAAATAATTTATAGAAATATTAATTACAAAATAAATTATGAGTGATACAAATACATTTTAAATAATATATTTTTTATCAATAAAACATATAAGCTTATAAAATGATGCAAAAACTAAAAAAAGATTATTATTTAGTAATAAATTTTACTTTCATTTTGAATCATTTTAGGTTTTTAAATTATATTTTAATTTATATCTATCATATTAATAATAGTTTATTAATTTATTTTTTATAATTGATATAATATCTATCAATAAAATTGTTTATATTTAATTTATATTATATATAGTTATAATATTTATTATTACTAAATATTGTATTCATATTTTTAAAAAATTTTAAAATTATTATATTTTCAAATGTTATAACGTTTGAAAATTTCAAAAAATATCAAAAATAATTTTTTTTGTTATTACATTGTTTGAATAAAACCTATAAACTATTAAATGCCTAAATACTTAAATCAATAACTTCTAAATCACGAAAACCCTAAATAGATAATTTTTTTAAACATGTATATCCTAAATAATAAATAATAAATTTTATTTTTATATTTTTCATTATAATTTTAAATATTCATTTTAATTATTTATTTGTTTATTTATATATAAATATTAATTTCAAAATAAATTGAGTTAGATAAATATAATTTATATAAATAGTTTTTCATCAAAAAATTATAGATAAACTTTTTAAAAGAAAAAAAAATTTAAAGCAAAAAATTATTATATAGTAATATATTTTGCTTTGCTTCTGAATCATTTTAGGTTTTGTAATTATATATTAATTGATATCTATCTTATTAATAATAGATTATTTATTTATTTTTTGAACATTATTAGAATATTTATCAATAAAATTGTTTATATTGAATTTAGATGATATAAAATTATTAAGATTATTATAACTAAATATTATATTTTTAAAGGATATCATCTTTTAAAATGAGATAAAATCACAAAAATAAATTTTTTGTTATTTTATTGTTTATATAAAAGCTATAAACTACTAAATGCCTAAATACTTAAATCATTAAACTCCTAAACCCCAAAACCCTTAAATTCTTAATCATTTAAACCATCTTTAAAGGTTTAAGTATTTATAAATAATTTATAAATATCTATCAGTAAATAATAGTTTATTAATTTATTTTTTGATCATTATTATATTTATATTTATATTTAGTTTATTAATATCTATCAATAAAATTATTTATTTTTAATTTACATTATATATATTTATTAAGTTTATTATAACAAATTATTATATTCACATTTGAAAAAAATTTAAAAATTATTATATTTATAAAGGTTATAACCTTCAAAATTGATAAAAAATTTCAAAAATAATTTTTTTGTTATTTCATTATTTAAATAAAACATATAAACTACTAAATGCCTAAACACTTAAATCACTAAACTCCTAAACTTCTAAATACTTAAACCATTAAACCGGTATACCCTAAATAATTAATCATAAATATCATTTAAATAATTCATTATAATTTCAATATTTATTTTAATTATTTATTAATTTATTTTTATAGAAATATTAATTGCAAAATAAAATTATGAATGAGGCAAATATAATTTAAATAATTTATCTTCATCAAAAAAATTTATAAGCATATAAAAAGAATCAAAAATTTAAAAATAAAATATTATTATTTAGTAATATATTTTACTTTGATTTTGAATCATTTTAGGTCTTGCAAATATATTTTAATTAATATCTATCATATTAATAATAGTTTATTAATCTATTTTATGATTAGTATTATAATATCTATCAATAAAATTATTTATATTTAATTTTCCTGATATTTAATTTTTATAATTATTATAATTAAATATTGTATTAACATTTGAAAAAAAATTAAAAATTATAATATTTTTAATGGTTATAACCTTGAAAATGAGAGAAAATCATAAAAAAAATTATTTTGTTATTTAATTATTTAAATAAAATCTATAAACCACAAAATAACTAAATACTTAAATTACTAAACTCCTAAACCCTGATACTTCTGCACCACACACACATAGCGACGGACCACAATACACACGTGCACATATTCTTGTCGATTTTGGTGTCGCATTTAGAGGGGCCAGCAAGTCCTAGAAGCAACCAGAAGTATGGGCCACCAGCTTGTAGAGCTCCCCGCTAGCAAGCTGGGATGATAACATTCAGAAAACCGATGAGACCGAGCAAAGTGGTCTGGAGTAAACCCAGGAGTAGCTAGGAGTGGGTCCCACTAGCCCTATCAAGTAGCATAGAGGGCCACCCAACCATCGCCCAATAGGAGTAGCGGGTAATCCATTATTAATTTGATAGCCCGCAAAATCCAAAGCTTACCTAGCATGGCCAGTAAGCAATGGAGTCCAGACCAGCCACACGGAAGCGAATGATTCAAACTTGTAGTTTATGTTTGTAGTCTTATTTGTATTTTGGACTTTGTATGCACCATGTACTTGTAGAGATGGATCATGATATACTCACACACACAATCTTGTCTATTCTCTATGTAGCATGCAATTAGGGAAACTGGACCAATGAGTATCTTTAAGTGGGGCTCACTAATGCAGTTTGTAAATACACATTAGGCGATGCTACACTCCCGGAAGAAGAGGACCCATCTTTATAGCATTTTGTAATTTTACTTGTATTCTAGCTTGGTTGTACACGTAGTTAATTAGACTATGAGATGGACCTCATCACACATGCACACCGATGCATACATGTTTTTTGATATTTTGTCGGTGCATGATACAGCCACTTCTTGGAGCTCGAGGAAGAAGTATTCTAATCCAAGAGACACACTTTTGAGGATAATTGGAGCAAAAGAATGTTGAATTCAGAGGTGAGAATGAATTGACAAAGTGCTTAGATATGGACATGTGGATTTATGGGTATTCAGTTTTACATGTATTCCATTGCATAGCAATGACATAGGCAAATGCTTGATGCTGCATGTCACACACATGCACGATCTTATATTTGCATAGTTTTAATATGGTGCATCATTCATGTTCCTCCAAAAGGCTTGGACAAATCCGAATGGAAAGGATGCAGAGCGCATAATGACTAAATGCCAACTATGAAGTCGAAAATGCCGGGTGATTTTAGTTGTATTCGTACACTTCGAATTATTAAGTATTATGTTTTTTTATGTATTTTATGCAAAGAATCATTAAGGTGCATAGGATTTGGTGGGCTGGCCTAAATTAGTGACTTTTAGTCTCTTGTAAGTTGTGTACCTAAATGATAAATAAAGTGTTTATTTTCCAAAAAAAAAAACAAAAAAAAACCATAAACCCTAAACTTTAAATCCTAAACCTTAAGCCATAAACTGTAACCCTAATCCATAAACCTTAAATCCTAAATTCATGTTTTGCACTTTTATAATCAAATGACTAAGTGTTAAATTTAAATTGAAATTCACAACTTTTAGGAATGTCACAGATTTATCTTTTTGTATATGCAACACAAGATCATGACTCAAGGGGTGAGTTTTGAATTCAGTCACTTTCTTCTTTAGATTATTGTAGCATTAGCAATGGTCATGATTGTATATTTTATCTCTAGAACAAAAAATCATATCGATGAGAATATGCCAGAACTTGTGTCTCTCTGTTGAACATATTATTATGGCACTAAGAATGATCATGAATACATATTTAATCACTATAATACTGGGTCATGGTATTTGATATGACCATAGCTTCTGAATTTTATCTTTATATTGCCTAGTCATTGCACTAGGAATGATTGTAACTTTGGACATTCCTTAAGAGCAAAAGTCATGACCCTAGAAATAGTTAAAGCTCGAGTACTACTCTTTATAACTTTCTATAGCTAAAATTATTGGGTTGGAAATATCATTATGGCTTTTTCCTTTGATTTATGACCTCAAGTGTCAATATGCAAGACTAATATTTTGAGCAATGATCAAAACCTTTTATACATTTGAATATGATTCATTTACACCTTTTTGGTTATTGTGAGCTTGTATACATAACTCATTTAATATAAAAAGAAAGAAATGATACTTTTCATATCCATGAGGATATTAAAAAAGGCTTAGACATGCCAATAAATAAATTTTTTGATTCTTGATTGAAAGAGAGCACATACTTCTTGCCCTACTCAAACCGCCCAGGGGCTAATTTCTTCTAATAGGCAACAAGGTGGTTATTTTTTTAGAGGTGAACTTTGTTTTAAAAAAATTTCTTTGAGTGTTTGCATGAGAGATATTTTAGAAGAAATTACAAGAATCAATATAAATAGCATCCTCAACAACTAGATATTTCAACACATAGGGGTTCAACTTTGGTTTAGTCTATTAGCATACATGAGTCAAATTACCTTTGATAGCCCAATGATTCAACATCAAATATGATGATACATAATAGAGATAAAGTAAAAGCTCCTATTATTTTGGTTAGAGCTTTAGGAATCATTCTAGAGTTGAGAGAGGAACAAAATAAATTATTTTAATTATTCAGTATAATTTTAATTATTTATCAGTTTATTTTTATAGAAATATTAATTACAAAATAAATTATTAGTGAGACAGATCTAATTTAAATTAACCCGGTATATCTTAAATAATAAAGAATAATTCTCATTTTTTTTCATTTTAATTTTAAATATTCAAATTTAATTATTTATTTTTTTTTTATTTTTATATAAATATTAATTACAAAATAAATTATGAGTAACACAAATATAATTTATATAATTATTTTTTATCAAAAAATATAAATAAACTTTTTAAAAAAAAAATTTCAAAACAAAAAATTATTATATAGTAATATATTTTAGGTTTGCTTCAGAATCATTTTAGGTTTTGTAATTATATTATAATTGATATCTATCTTATTAATAATAGATTATTGATTTATTTTTTGATCATTATTAGAATATTTATCAATAAAATTGTTTATATTGAATTTACATATTATATAATTATAAAGATTATTATAACTAAATATTATATTTACATTTGAAAATAATTTAAAAATTATGATATTTTTAAAGGTTATCATCTTTGAAAATGAGATAAAATCACAAAAATAATTTTTTTGTTATTTTATTGTTTATATAAAACCTTTAAACTACTAAATGCTTAAATGCTTAAATCATTAAACTCCTAAACCCCAAAACCACAAAACCTTAAAATACTTAAACATTTAAACCATTTTTAACGGTTTAAGTATTTATAAATAATATATAAATATCTATCAAAAAATAATAGTTTATTAATTTATTTTTGATCATTATTATATTTATATTTATATTTAGTTTATTAATATCTATCAATAAAATTGTTTATTTTTAATTTACATGATATATATTTATTAAGTTTATTATAACTAAATATTATATTCACATTTGAAAAAAATTTAAAAATTATTATATTTATAAAGGTTATAACTTTCAAAATTTATAAAAAATTTGAAAAATAATTTTTTTGTTATTTCATTATTTAAATTAAACATATAAACTACTAAATGCCTAAACAATTAAACTCTAAACTTCTAAATTCCTAAATACTTAAACCATTAAACCGTTATGCCCTAAATAATTAATCATAAATATTATTTTTATTTGTATTCATTATAATTTTAATATTCATTTTAATTATTTATTATTTTATTTTTATAGAAATATTAATTGCAAAATAAAATTATGAATGAGACAAATATAATTTAAATAATTTATCTTCATCAAAAAAATTTATAAGCTTATAAAAAGAATCAAAAATTAAAAAATAAAAAATTATTATTTAGTAATATATTTTACTTTGATTTTGAATCGTTTTAGGTTTTGCAAATATATTTTAATTAATATCTATCTTATTAATAATAGTTTATTAATCTATTTTATGATCAATATTATAATATCGATTAATAAAATTATTTATACTGAATTTACATGATATTTAATTTTTATGATTATTATAATTAAATATTGTATTAACATTTGAAAAAAAAATTAAAAATTATAATATTTTCAATGGTTATAACCTTGAAAATGAGAAAAAATCATAAAAATAATTTTTTTGTTATTTAATTATTTAAATAAAACCTATAAACCACAAAATAAGTAAATACTTAAATTCCTAAACCCTGATACTACTCCACCACACATACATAGCGACGGACCACTGTACATACGTGAACATATTCTTGTCCATTTTGGTGTAGCATTTAGAGGGGCCTGAAAGTCCTGGAAGCATCTAGAAGTATGGGCCACAACCTTGTAGAGGGCCGCAATAGCAAGCCGGGATGATAACATTCAGACAATTTACGAGATTGAGCAAAGTGGTCGGGAGTAAACCCAGGAGTAGATAGGAGTGGGTTCCACTAGCCCTATCAGGCATCAAAGAGGGACACCAAACTGTCGCCCAACAGGAGTAGCGGGTAATCCATGATTAATTGGAGAGCTGACAAAATTCGAAGCATCACCAAGCAGGGCCAGTAAGAAATGGAATCCAGACCAGCCACACGGGAGGAAAATATTCAAACTTGTAGTTTATGTTTGTAGTTCTTATTTGTATTTTGGACTTTGTATGCACCATGTACTTGTCGAGATGGATCATGACATACTCACACACATAATCTTGTTTGTTCTCTTTGTAGCATGCAATGAGGGCAACTGGACCCATGAGTATCTCTAAGTGGGGCCCACTAATGCATTTTGTAAATACACATTAGGCTATGCTACATTCCTCGGAGCAGAAGACCCATCTTTATAGCATTTTGTAATTTTACTTGTATTCTAGCTTGGTTGTACGCATAGATAATTAGACTATGAGATGGAGCTCATCACACATGCACACCGATGCATGCATATTTTTTGATATTTTGTCGGTGCAACATAGAGCCACTTCTTGGAGCTCGAGGAGGAAGCATTCTAACCCAAGAGATACTCTTTTAAGGATCATTGAAGCAAAATAATGTGGAATTCACAGGTGAGAATGAATTGACAAGTGCCATAAATATGGACTTGTGGATTTATGGGTATTCAGTTTTACATGTATTCCATTGCATAGCAATGACATAGGCAAACTCTTGATGCTGCTCATCACACACATGCACAATCTTATATTTGCATAGTTTTAATATGGTGCATCATTCAGGTTCCTCCAAAAGGCTTGGACAAATCCGAATGGAAAGGACGCAGTGTGCATAATGACTCAATGCCAACTCTGAAGTCCGGGATTTCTAGGTGATTTTAATTGTATTCGTATGCTTGGAATTATTAGGCATTTTGTTTTTTTATGTATTTTATGCATAGAATCATTAAGGTGAATAGGATTTGGTGGGCTTGCCTAAATTAGTTAGCTTTTTAGTCTATTGTAAGTTGTGTGCCTAAATGATAAATAAAGTGTGTGTTTTCCAAAAAAAAAACCATAAACCCTAATCCTAAATATCATGCTTTGCACTTTTATAATCAAATGACTAAGTGTTAAATTTAAATTGAAATTCACAACTTTTAGGAATGTCATTGATTTATCTTTTTGTATATGTTACACAAAGTCATGACTCAAGGGGTGAGTTATGGATTCAATCTCTTTCTTGATTTAGATTATTGTAGCATTAGCAATGGTCATGATTGTATATTTTGTCTCTAAAACACAAAATCATATCGATGAGAATATGTCATAACTTGTGTCTCTCAGTTGAACATATTTAATCATATTTAATCACTATAATTTATTGTTATGCCTAAATTTAATTATTATTATTAATTTTTATATCTATTTATTATATTTTCAAAGGTTATAACATTTGAAAATATAATAATTTTTAAATTTTTTTCAAATGTAAATATAATATTAAGTTATAATAATCTTAATAATTATAAGTAATTTAAATTCAATATAAATAATTACATTGTTAGTTATTATAATAATGATACAAAAAATTTAATAAACTATTATTAATAAGATATATATTATTTAAAATATAATTGAAAATTCTAAATTTATTCAAAATCCAAGTAAAATATATTACTATATAATAATTTTTTTTAATGTTTGGCTTTTTTTATAAGTTTATATTTTTGTTTTAAAAAATAAATTATTTAACTTATATTTGTCTTACTCATAATTTATTTTGTAATTTATAATTCTATAATAATAAATTAATAAATAATTAATTTGAATATTTTAAATTCTAATGAATACAAATAAAATTGTTATTTATTATTTATTATTCTGGATATACTAGTTTAATGGTTTTAGTGTTTAGGTGTTTTGTGGTTTAGGAGTTTAGTGATTTAATTGTTTAGACCTTTAGTGATTTATAGTTTTTATTTAAAGAATGAAAGAACAAAAAATTTATTTTATGATTTTTTTTATTTTTTGAAGGTAATAACCTTTAAAATGTTAATAATTTTTAATTTTTTTTAAATGTGAATATATTATTTAGTTATAATAATCTTAAATATTTTATATAATGTAAACTAAATATAAATAATTTTATTTATAAATTATAATAATGATCAATAAATTAATTAATAATCTAGTATTAATAAGAATGATATAAATTAAAATATAATTGTAAAATCTAAAATCATTCAAAATCAAATAAGATATATTAATAAAAAATAATTTTTTATTTTTAAAATTTTGCCTCTTTTTATAAGCATATATATTTTTTTTTGTTGAAAAATAAATTATTTAAATTTTATCTGTCTCACAAATAATTTATCTTGTAATTAATATTTAGATAAAAATAAACTGATAAATAATTAAAATGAATATTTAAAATTATAATGAATACTAATAAAAATGAGAATTATAATTTATTATTTAGACTATAAATTTAATGTTTTGAGTATTTATGATCTTCGAGGAGTAGGAGTTTAGTCATTTTAGTATTTAGTCATTTAGGTTTATAGGTTTTATTTAAAAAATACAATAAAAAAAGTATTTTGTTATTTTTCTCATTTTTTAAGGTTATAACCTTTGATAATCTAATATATTTTTAATTTTTTTTTCAAAAGTGAATACAATATGAAGTTAATAATCAAAATAATTAAATATCATATAAATTAAAAATAAATTATTTTATTGGTATATATTATAATAATGATCATAAAAAAATAATAAACAATTATTAATAAGATAAATAATGTTTAAATATATTTCAAAACCTAAAATTATTCTTATATAGTGAAATTATTTTACTAAATATTAATTTTAAATTTTTAAATTTTTGTATCCATTTATATGCTTATATATTTTTTGTTGATAAATAAATTTTTTAAATTATTTTGTCTAGCTAATAATTTATTTTTAATTTATATTCTATAAAAATAAACTAATAAATAATTAAGATGTATGTTTAAAATTATAATGAATACTAATAAAAATGAGATTTATTATATATTATATATAGTATACCAGTTTAATGGTTAAATTTTTAGGGTTTTTGTCGTTTAGAAGTTTAGCAATTTATGTTTTTAGTCATTTAGTGGTTTTTAAGTTTTATTTATATCATAAAAATAAAAAAAAATTATTTTTTTGATTTTCAAAGGTTATAATCATTGAAAAGAAAATAATTTTTGAAATTTTTTTGAAATGGGAATACATGTATAATATATAAACTTACTAATTATAATCATATAAATAAATAAAACAATTTTAATGATATAAATATAATAATGATCAAAAATAAAATTACAAACTATTATTAAAAATCTAAATATAATTAAAATATATTACATAACACAAAATGATTCAAAATCAAATCAAA
>JAREIK010002279.1:217704-256684 GCA_029783825.1 Sapria himalayana | reverse complement strand
TATTTAGGGGGTTTTGGTGTTTAGGAGTCTAGAGATTTAAATTTTTAGCATTTAGTGGTTTTTAAGTTTTATTTAAATAATAAAAATAAAAAAATTGTTTTTATGATTTTTTATCATATTTGAAGGTTATAACCTTTGAAAATATAATAATTTTTAATTGTTTTTCAAATGTAAATATAAAATTAGTTATAATAATCTTAATAATTATAAGACATTTAAATTCAATATAAATAATTTTATTGTTAGATATTATAAAATTGATCAAATAATAAATTAATAAACTATTCTTAATAAGATTGATAGCAATTAAAATATAATTGTGAAACCTATATATAATGATTAAAAATCAAAGTAAAATATATTACTAAATAATAATTTTTTGTTTTTAAATTTTTACTTCTTTTTATATGCTTATATATTTTTTTGATTAAAAATAAATTATTAAAATTATAGTTGTCACGCTCAATATTTATTTTGTGATTAATATTTCTTTAAAAAATAAACTAATAAATAATTAAAATGAATATTTAAAATTATAATGAATACAAATTAAAATGAGATTTATGATTTATTATAAGTAGTATACCAGTTTAATGGTTTGATTATTTAGATGTTTTGTCGTTGAGTAGTTTATTGAATTATGTTTTTAAGTATTTAGTGGTTTATAGGTTTTATTTATATAATAAAAATAAAAAAGATTTTTTTTTAGATTTTTTTGATTTTCAAAGGTTATAACCATTAAAAATAAAATAATTTTTAAAATCTTTTGAAATGTGAATACTATGTATAATTATATTAATATTACTAATTATATATCATATAAATTCAATATAAACAATTTTAATGATAGATATTATAATAACGATCAAAAATTAAATTAATAAACTATTATTAATAATATAAATATTAATTAAAATATATTTACATAACACAAAATGATTCAAAATCAAATCAAAATATATTACGAAATAATAATATATAACTTTTAAATTTGTCCTTCTTTTTATAAGCTTATATTTTTTTTGATTAAAAATAAATTATTTAAATAATATTTGTCTTACTCAAAAATTTATTTTGCAATTAATTTTTCTAAATAATTAAACTATAACTAATTAAAATGAATATTTAAAATTATAATAAATAGAAATAAAAATGGATTTATTATTTATTAAGTAGTATATAGATGTTAAAATGTTTATGTATTTAGGGGTTTTGGGGTTTATGAGCATACTAATAAAATAAAATAACTAAAATTTATTTTTATTCTTTTTTTCTCATTTTTTAAGTTTATAACCTTTGTAATTATATAATAATTTTTAAATTTTTTTCAAAAGTGAATACAATAATTATTTATAATAATCATAACAATTATATATCATATAAAATCAATATAAATAATCTTATTGATATATATTCTAATAATTATCAAAAAATAAATTATAAATTTATTATGAAAAAGATTGATATTACTTAAAATATAATATCAAAACCTAAAATGATTAAAAATCAAAGCAAAATATATTACTAAATAATAATTATTTGTTTTATAATTTGTATTCATTTTATAAGCTTATCAATTTTTTGATGAAAAAAAATTTTTATAAATCATATTTTTAACTTATAATTTATTTTATAATTAATACATATATAAAAATAAAAAACAAAACAATCAAAATAAATTTTTTATATTATAATAAAAACAAATAAAAATTAAATTTATTAATAATTATTTAGGGTATACCGATTTAAAGGATTACCAATATAGGGGTATCGGGATTTTGTAGTTTAGTGATTTAATTGCTTTGGCATTTAGTGGTGTATAGGTTTTATCTAAACAATAGAATAACAAAGAAAAAAAATATTTTTTTTTTATTTTTTCAAATTTTCAAAGGTTATAACATTTGAAAATATAATAATTTTAAAATTTTTTTCAAAAGTGAAATCAATATTTAGTTACAATAATTATTATATTTATATATCATATAAATTCAATATAAAAATTTTTATTGATAAATATTTTAATAATGATGAAAAAAATAATTAATAATCTATTATTAATAAGATAGATATCAATTAAAATACATTTACAAAACCTAAAATGATTCAGAAGCAAAGCAAAATATATTACTATACAATAATTTTTTTTTAATTTTTTTAAACTTTATCTATAATTTTTTGATGAAAAATAATTTATATAAATTATATCTGCGTAACTCATAAATTATTTGTAATTAATATTTATATAAAAATAAACAAATAAATAATTAAAATGAATATTTAAAATTATAATTAAAAAAATGATATTTGTTATTTATTATTTATTATTTTGGGTAAATCGGTCAAATTTAAATTAGATCTATTTTACTAATAATTTATTTTGTATTTAATATTTCTATAAAAATAAACTGAAAATTAATTAAAATAAAAAATTAAAATTATACTGATTAATAAATATTTACAAAACTGAAATTGATTCAAAATTAAAATAGAATATATTGACTGGATAATAATTTTTAATTTTAAAATTTTTACTTCTTTTATAAGCGTATATATATTTTTGATTAAAAATAAATTATTTAAATTATATTTGTCGTACACATAATTTATTTTATAAAAAATATTTCTATAAAAATAAACTAATAAATAATTAAAATAAATATTTAAAACTATAATAAATAGAAATTAAAATTAGATTTATTAATTATTATGTATTATACAGCAGTTTAATGGTTTGTGTATTTAGGTATTACGGGGTTTAGGTGTATACTGATTTAATTTTGTATATATTTAGTGGGTTATAGGTTTTATTTAAAAAATAAAATAACAAAACATTTATTTTTATTATTTTTTGATATTTTCAAAGGTTATAACCTTTGAAAATAAAATAATTTTTACATTTTTTTCAAAAGTGAATTCAAAATTTAGTTATAATTATCATTATATTAATATATCATATAAATTCAACATAAAAAATTTTAGTGTTAAATATTCTAATAATGATCAAAAAATAAATTAATAATCTATTATTAATAAAATAGATATCAATTTAAATATATTTATAAAACATAAAATGATTCATAAGCAAAGAAAAATATATTACTATATATTAATTTTTTGTTTTGAAATTTTTTTTTATTTTAAAAATTTTATCTATATTTTTTTGATTAAACATAATTTACATAAATTATATTTGTCTAACTGATAATTTAGTTTCAAATTAATATTTATATAAAAATAAAAATTTAATAATTAAAATGAATATTTAAAATTATAAAGAATAAAAAATGAGATTTATTATTAATTATTTAGGGTATACCGGTTTAATTTAAGTTATATATGTCTCACTAATAATTTATTTTGTAATTAATATTACAATAAAAATAAACTAATAAATAATTAAAAAAAAAATTTTATTATACTGAATAAAAATTAAAATGAGATTTATGATTTATTATTAATGTATACTAGTTTAATGGTTTAAGTATTTTGAGGTTTTGTTATCTAGGAGTTTAGTGATTTATAGGTTTTATTTAAACAATAAAATAACAAAAAAAAATTTGTAATTTTTTGTCATTTTCAAATGTTATAACTTTTGAAAATTTAATAATATTTAAAATTTTTTAAAATTTGAATACAATATTCAGTTATAATAATTTTAATAATTCTATATCATATAAAATATATATAAATAATTTAATTGATAGATATTATAATAATGATCAAAAATTAAATTAATAAACTATTTACAATAAGATAGATATTAATTAAAAAATATTTACAAAACCCAAATTGATTCAAAATTAAAGTAAAATAAATAGGTGATAATTATTTTTTATTTTTAATAATACTTCTTTTATACTTCTTTTATACTTCTTTTAAAAGCGTATATATATTTTTTGATTAAAAAAAATTATTTAAATTATATGTGTCACTCATAATTTATTTTGTAATAAAAAATTCTATAAAAATAAACTAATAAATAATTAAAATGAATATTTAAAATAATAATAAATTGAAATAAAAATTAAATTTATTAATTATTAAGTAGTATATACCAGTTTAATGGTCTATGTATTTAGACATTACGGGTTTTAGGAGTTTACTGATATAACTGTGTATGCATTTAGTGGTTCATAAAAAACATAAAATTTATTTTTATTATTTTTTCATATTTCCAAAGGTTATAACCTTTTAAAATATAATAATGTTTATATTTTTTTCAAAAGTGAATTCAATATTTAGTTATAATAATCATTATATTTATATATCATATAAATTCAATATAAACAATTTTATTGATAAATATTCTAATAATGATTAAAAAATAAATTAATAAACAATTATTAATAAGATAGAAATCAATTAAATATAATTACAAAATCTAAAATGATTCAGAAGGAGAGCAAAATATATTACTATATAATAAATTTTAGTTTTAAACTTTATTATTTTTTTTATAAGTTTATCTATATTTTTCGATGAAAAATAATTTATATAAATTATATTTGTCTAACTCATAATTTATTTTGTAATTAATATTAATATAAAAATAAACGATAAATAATTAAAATGAATATTTTAAATTATAATGAAAAAAATAATATTGAGATTTATTATTTATTATTTAGAGTATACTAGTTTAAAAGGATTATCTTTTTAGGGTTTTAAAGATTTTGGAGTTATTGATTTAAGTGCTTAGGCATTTAGTGGTTTATAGGATTTATTTAAAAAATTAAATATCAAAAAAATTATTTTTGATATTTTCTCACATTTTCTAATGAGTTATAGGATTTATAGAATTACCTTTGAAAATATAATAATTTTAAATTTTTTTAAAAATGTGAATACAATATTTTGTAATAATAATCATTATAATTAAAATATTAATCTAAACAAAATATAAAGAATTATATTGATAGATATTAAATTAATTATCAAAAATTCAATTAATATGCTATTATTAATATGATAGATATAAATTAAAATATAATTGCAAAACCTAAAATTATTCAAAATCAAAGAAAAATTTATTACTAAATAATAATTTTTGTTTTTTAGTTTTTGCTTCTTTTTATTAGCTTATATTTTTTTTTGATGAAAAATAAAATATTTAAATTAAATTTGTATCACTCATAATTTATTTTGTAATTAATATTTTAATAAATTATTTAAATTAGAATTAAGGATTACGAGTTTAAAGGTTTAAGTATTTAGAGGCTTTTGTGTTAAGGAGTTTAGAGATTTTAGTGTTTAGGGATTTAGTGGTTTATAAGTTTTATTTAAACAATGATATAACGTAAAATTTATTTTTTATATTATTTCTAATTTTTGAAGGTTATATCCTTTGAAATATAATAATTTTTAAATTTTATTCAAATATAAATATAATATTTATTTCTAATAATCTTCATAAATATAAGTCATTTAAATTCAATATAAACAATTACATTGCTAGATATTATTATAATTATCAAAAAATAAATTAAGAAACTATTATTAATAAGATAGATACAATTAAAATATAATTACAAAACCTAAAATAATTCAAAAGCAAAGCAAAATATATTACAATATAATAATTTTTTGTTTTGATTTTTTTTATTTTAATAAGTTTATCTATATTTTTTGATTAAAAATAATTTATATAAATTATATTTGTCTAATTCATAATTTATTTTGTATTAATATTTATATAAAAATAAACAAATAAATAATTAAAATGAATATTTAAAATTATAATGAAAATGTAATATTGAGATTTATTCTTTATTATTTTTGGTATACCAGTCTAATTTAAATTAGATTAGTATCACTAATAATTTATTTTGTAATTAATATTTCTATAAAAATAAATTGATAAATAATTAAAATAAAAATTTAAAATTATACTGAATAAAAATTAAAATGAGATTTATGAATTATTATTAATGTATACCAGTTTAATATTTTAAGTATTTAGAGGTTTTTTCATTTAACACTTTAGTGATTTATGTTTTTAGGCATTTAGTGGTTTATAGGTTTTATTTAAGCAATGAAATAACAAAAAAATTATATTGGATATTTTTCACATTTTCAAAGGTTATAACCTTTTAAAATATAATAATTTTAAAATTTTTTAAAAAAGTGAATACAATATTTAGTAATAATAATCATTATAATTATATATAATATAAACTAAATATAAACAATTTTAGTGATAGATATGATATCAATTATCAAAAAATAAATTAATATGCTATTATTAATATGATAGCTATAAATTAAAATATAATTGCAAAACCTAAAAATTATTTAAATTATTTAAATAAAATAAATTATTTAAATTATATTTGTATCACTCATAATTTATTTTGTAATTAATATTTCAATATTTGATTTAAATTATATTTAAGGTTTACGAGTTTAAAGGTTTAAGTATTTAGGGGCTTTTGTGTTTAGGAGTCTAGAGGTTTAAGTGTTTATGCATTTTGTGGTTTATAAGGTTTATTTAAACAATGATATAACAAAAAATTTTTTTGTATTATTTTTTTTTTAATTTTTGAAGGTTATAACCTTTGAAAATATAATAATTTTTAAATTTTTATCAAATGTAAATATAATATCTAGTTATAATAATCTTAATAATTATAAGTCATTTAAATTCAATATAAATAATTACATTGCTATATATTATAATAATGATCAAAAAAAATTAATAAACTATTTTTAATAAGGTAGATATTATTTAAAATATATTTGCAAAATCTAAATTTATTTAAAATCAAAGTAAAATATATTACTTAATAATAATTTTTTTAATGTTTTGCTTTTTTATAACTTTATATTTTTGTCATTATAAATAAATTATTTAAATTAATTTGTCTTACTCATAATTTATATTGTAATTTATAATTCTATAATAATAATCTATTAAATAAATTAATTAATTATATAAAATTATAATGAATACAAATAAAATTGAGATTTATTATTTATTATTCAGGATATACTGGTTTAATGGTTTAAGTATTTAGGTTTTTTTGGGTTTAGGAGTTTAGTGATTTAAGTGTTTAGAACTTTAGTGATTTATACTTATTATTTAGAGAATTAAAAACAAAAAATTTAATTTTTTGAATTTTTTTAATTTTTGAAGGTTGTAACCTTTGAAAATATAATAATTCTTTAATCTTTCTAAAATATGAATTCAATACTTAGTTATAATAATCTTAATAATCATATATGATGTAAATTTAATATAAAAAATTTTATTAATATTTATTATTATAATGATCGAAAAATAAATTAATAAACTATTATTAATAAGATAGATATTAATTAAAATATATTTGTAGAACCCAAAATAATTTAAAATCAAAGTAAATTATATTACTAAATAAAATTTTAAATCTTTGAAATTTAATTTATTTTTATAAGCTTATTATTTTTTCATAAAAAATAATATATTTAAATTATATGTCTCACTCATTTATATATTTTGTAATTAATATTTCCATAAAAATAAACGAAAAAATAATTAAAATGAATATTTAAAATTATAATGAATACAAATAAAATTGAAATTTATTATTTATTATTTAGGTTATATAGGTTTAATGGTTTAAGTATTTAGGTGGTTTTTGGGTTGAGGAGGCTAGATATTTAAATGATTAGGCATTTAGTGGTTTATATGTTTTATTTAAATAATAAAAAAATAAAAAAAATTATTTTTGTGATTTTTTATCATTTTTGAAGGTTATAACCTTTGAAAATATAATAATTTTTAAATTTTTTTCAAAAGTAAATATAATATTTATTTATAAAAATCTTAATATTTATAAGACATTTAAATTCAATATAAGTAATTTTATTGATATTTATTTTAGTAATGAGAAAAAAATAAATTAATAAACTATTATTAATAAGATTGATAGCAATTAAAATATAAATGAAAAACCTATAATGATTCAAAATCAAAGTAAAATATATTACTAAATGATATTTTTTGTTTTTAAATTTTTACTTCTTTTTATAAGCTTATATTTATTTTTTGATTAAAAATAAATTATTAATATTATATTTGTCTCACTCTTTATTTATTTTACAATTAATATTTCTATAAAAAATAAACTATTAAATAATTAAAATGAATATTTAAAATTATAATGAATACAAATTAAAATGAGATTTATGATTTATTATATATGGTATACCGGTTTAATGGATTATTAATTTAGGGGTTTTGTTGTTTAGAAGTTTAGCAATTTATGTTATTATGCATTTAGTGGTTTATATTTTTTATTTATATAAAAAAAATTAATTTTTTTTTGATTTTATCTGATTTTCAAAGGTTATTACCTTTGAAAATAAGATAATTTATAAATTTTTTTGAATTGTGAATACCATGTATAATTATATTAATCTTACTAATTATATATCATATAAATTCAATTTAAACAATTTTAATGATACATATTATAATAATGATCAAAAATTAAATTAATAAACTATTATTAATAATATAAATAATTTTTAAATATATTTACATAACACAAAATGATTCAAAATCAAATCAAAATATATTACTAAATAATAATATTTAATTTTCAAATATTTCCTTCTTTTTATAAGCTTATATTTTTTATTGATTAAAAATAAATAATTAAATAATAATTGTCTCACTCAAATTTTTTTTTTGTAATTAATTTTTCTAAATAATTAAATTATAATAAATTAAAATGAATATTTAAAATTATAATAAATAGAAATAAAAATTAGATTTATTAATTATTATGTATTATATAGCAGTTTAATGGTTTATTTATTTAGGTAATACGGGGTTTAGAAGTTTACTGATTTAATTGTGTATGCATTTAGTGGATTATAGGTTTTATTTAAAAGATAAAATACCTTTGAAAATATAATACTTTTTAATTTTTTTTCAAAAGTGCAGTAAATATTTAGTTATAATAATCATTATATTTATATTTCATATAAATTCAATATAAAAAATTTTTATTGATAATTATTCTAATAATTATCTAAAAATAAAATAATAATCTATTATTAATAAGATAGATATCAATTAAAATATAATTCCAAATCCAAAAATGATTCTGAAGCAAAGCAAAATATATTACTATATAATAATTTTTTGTTTTGAAATTTTTTGTAAAGTTTATCTTTATTTTTTTGAAGAAAAATAATTTATATAAATTATATTTGTCCTACTCATAATTTATTTTATAATTAATATTTATATAAAAATAAACAAATAAATATTAAAATGAACATTTAAAAATATAATGAAACAATTGATATTTATTCTTTATTATTTAGGGTATACCTGTTTAATTTAAATTATATTTGTCTTACTAATAATTTATTTTGTAATTAAAATTTTAAAAAATAAACTATTAAATAATTAAAATAAAAACTTAAAATTATACTGAATAAAAGATAAAATGAGATTTATGAATTATTATTAATGTATACCAGTTTAATGGTTTAAGTATTTAGTGGTTTTGTCATTTAGAAATTTAGTGATTTGTGTTTTTAGGCATTTAGTGGTTTATAGGTTTTATTTAAACAATGATATAACAAAAAAATTATTTTTAATATTTTTTTACATTTTCAAAGTTTATAACATTTGAAAATATAATAATATTTAAATTTTTTCAAATGTAAATATAATATTGAGTTATAATAATCTTAATAATTATAAGTCATTTAAATTCACTATAAATAATTTCATTACTGGATATTATAATTATGATGAAAAAAAATTAATAAACTATTATTAATAAGATAGATATTATTTAAAATATATTTGCAAAATCTAAATTTATTCAAAATCAAAGTAAAATATATTACTAAATAATAATTTTTTTAATGATTCTTTTTTATAAGTTTATATTTTTGTTTATAAAAATAAATTATTTAAATTATATTTGTCTTACTCATAATTTATTTTGTAATTTATAATTCTATAATAATAAACTAATAAATAATTAAAATGAATATATAAATTATAATGAATACAAATAAAATAGAGATTTATTATTTATTATTCAAGATATACCAGTTTAATGGTTTAGGTATTTAGGTGTTTTTTGGTTTAGGAGTTTAGTCATTTAATATTTTAGACCTTTAGTGATTTATAGTTTTCAATTAAAGAATTAAAAAACAATAAAATTAATTTTTTCATTTTTTTTAATTTTTGAAGTTTATAACCTTTGAAAATATAATAATTTTTAATTTTTTTTAAATGTCAATATAATATTTAGTTATAATAATCATAATAATTTTATATAATGTAAACTAAAAATAAATAATTTTATTAATAAATATTATAATAATGATCAATAAGTTAATAAATAAACTAGTATTAATAAGAATGATGTAAATTAAAATATAATATTAAAATTTAAAATTTTTCAAAATCAAAATAAGATATATTAATAAAAAATAATTTTTTATTTTTAAAATTTTGCCTCTTTTTATAAGCATATATTTTTTTTTGATGAAAAATAAATTATTTAAATTATATCTGTCTCACAGATAATTTTTTTTGTAATTAATTTTACTATAAAAATAAACTAATAAATAATTAAAATGAATATTTAAACTTATAATGAATACTTTTAAAAATGAGAATTATGATTTATTATTTATACTATACTAATTTAATGTTTTGAGTATTTAAGAGCTTTGGGGATTAGGAGTTTAGTCATTTTAGTATTTATTCATTTAGTGGTTTATAGGTTTTATTTAAAAAATAAAAAAAAAACTATTCTTGTTATTTTTTCTCATTTTTGAAGGTTATAACATTTGAAAATATAATAATTATTAATTTTTTTTTGAAAAGTGAATACAATATGAAGTTTATAATCATAATAATTAAATATCATATCAATTTAATATAAATTATTTTATTGGTATATATTATAATAATGATCATAAAAAAATAATAAAAAATTATTAATAAGATAAATATTGTTTAAAATATATTTGCAAAACCTAAAATGATTCAAAATCAAATTGAAATATTTTACTCAATATTAATTTTAAATTTTTAAATTTTTTTATCCATTTATATGCTTATATATATTTTGATGAAAAATAAATTTTTTAAATTATATTTGTCTCACTAATAATTTATATTTTAATTTATATTTCTATAAAAATAAACTAATAAATAATAAATTTGTATGTTTAAAATTATAATGAATACTAATAAAAATTAGATTATTATTTATTATATATAGTATACTGGTTTAATGGTTAAATTATATAGGGGTTTTGTCATTTAGAAGTTTAGCAATTTATATTTTTAGGCATTTAGTGGTTTATAGGTTTTATTTACATAATAAAAATAACATTAAAAATTTTTTATTTTTTCTGATTTTCAAAGGTTATATTCTTAGAAAATAAAATAATTTTTAAAATTTTTTGAAATGTGAATACCATGTATAATTATATTAATCTTACTAATTATATATCAATTAAATTAAATATAAATAATTTTAATAATAGATATTATAATAATGATCAAAAATTAAATTAACAAACTATATTTAAAAATCTAAATATTAATTAAAATATATTTACATAACACAAAATGATTCAAAATCAAATCAAAATATATTACTAAATAATAATATTTAATTTTAAAATTTTTCCTTCTTTTTTTAAGCTTATATATTTTTTTTGATTAAATATAAATTATTTAAATATTATTTCTCTCATTAGAAATTTATTTCGAATTAATTTTTCTAAAAAATTAAACTATAAATAATTAAAATGAATATTTAAAATTATAATAAATAGAAATATAAATGAGATTTATTATTTAATAAGTAGAATATAGCTATTAAAAGGTTTTTGTATTTAGGGGTTTCGGGGTTTATGAGCTTACTGATTTAAGTAAGTAATCATTTAATGATCTATATGTTTTATTTAAAAAAATGAAATAACAAAAAATTTATTTTTATTATTCTTTCTCATTTTTTAAGATTAAAACCTTTGAAAATATAATAATTTTTAAATTTTTTTCAAAAGTGAATTCAATATTTAGTTTTAATAATCATTATATTTATATATCATATAAATTCAATATAAACTATTTTATTGATAAATATTCTAATAATGATCAAAAAATAAATTAATAATCTATTATTAATAAGATAGATATCAATTAAAATATAATTACAAAACTTAAAATGATTCAGAAGAAAAGAAAAATATATTACTATATAATAATTTTTTGTTTTGAAATTTTTTTTCTTCTAAAAAGTTTATCAATAATTTTTTGATCAAAATTAATATATATAAATTATATTTGTCCAACTCAATTTATTTTGTAATTAATATTTATATATAAATAAACAAATAAATAATTAAAATGAATATTTAAAAATATAATAAATAGTAATAAAAAATAGATTTATTAATTTTAAATAGTATTTATTATTGTCCTGAAAGAATCAAGACTAAAAAAATCTGTTGACTTTGACTTTTCCCATCCCGTTCTTTCACGTATTTTTTCTTTTGGGATGGTTCCTGATCTTATGCAATATCCATCCCAAGAACCATCCCGTCCTAAAAACCCGATACTAGAACCAGTAATATATATATATATATAACATGAAGATGCCACCAATTCCACTACTGCCCATCCATTTCCGACGCACCTATTGCTGTTCCGACGAGTTCCAGGCCACCTGACACCATTCCAGCCATGTTCAGTTAGGTCCAGCCCTTGTCCGTCGCACTTCTGGTTGCATCCACCGTATCTAAGATGCCACCAGCCTTTTTGTTTGTTTTTCTGACGAGAATTTAGTAATTAATTATTATTATGTGTCTCAGTCAGTTTTGTTGAGTATTGGTTGTGGTGTTGTGGATGGCCAGGATGAGTGGGCTGAATGTGTTACAGTCCATTTTGTAGAGCTTGCTTGTTTGAAATATTTATATGTATTTATGCTTAACATATCATATTAATTAATGGCAATGCAGATGGCACAATCCAGCGGTAAATGAAAAATACAATAAATTGAAGATGATCACATCTCAAATGATCAAAGTACTAGTAAATCCAATCAACATCCATTCACGATCCCTCTTATTGTTATGGCAGGTTCTTCAATTCCAATTGTAAAAGAAAGTCAAGGTATGAACCTCAAGCTCATAAAAAGTATTAGTCTATTGTTTGGGAAACTTATGAGATATTAGTTGATTCAGAGGGAAATGAAATGGTAGGGCAGCTTGTATATGGTGTAGGAAAGAATAATTGGCAAAAAGTGATCAAGGTACTTCAGGTTTATTTAAAGACAAGTCACAATCTTTGTTGAGTTTCACCAAAGGTACTTATTCAGAGGATAACAAATTAACTTGTTGGCAATTTGATCAACAACTAGTTAGGGTGGCTTTGGTGAAAATGATCATAAAAGATGAATTGCCTTTTTGTTTTGTAGAGAGGAATGAGTTTAAGGAGTTTTGTGAAGTTAGTGTGCCTCAATTTAAAATTCCATCTAGGCACTCTATGTTGAGGGATTATTTTTCTTTGTTTGTGAATGAAAATAAGAAATTATTTGATAGCACATCATCTCATTTTTGTAGAGTTTCATTGACTATCGACACTTGGACTAGCATTCAAAATTTGTCTTATATATGTTTGACTGTTCATTTCATTGATTCTCAATGGAATACGCATGAAAAGCTTTTGAACTTTTGTTTAATTAAAAGTCATTCTGGATTTAATATTAGAAATGCTATTGAGTTTTGAATGAATGAATGGGGTTTGAGAAAGTTGATGTGCATTACTGTTGACAATGCATTAAATAATGATTTTGCAGTTGATCAATTGAAAAAAAGGCTTGTAAAGAAAAGTGTTGTACCTTTGAGAGACGAGCATTTTCATATGAGATGCTGTGCGCATATCCTAAATATAATTATCAGAGATGGCATTGCAGTAGTTGAGGTGTTATTCAAAAAATTAGAGGTGTGGTGAATTATGTGAGGAGTAGTCTTAAAGGATTTGATATGTTTAAGTTATGTGTTGAAGAAGCAAACTTGACATATGAATCTTAATTGCAATTAGATTGTACTACAAGATAAAATTCAACATATTTGATGCTACAAACTAATATAAAATATCAAAAAGAATTTGAAAAGTTGGAGGACAAAGACAAAAGGTTTTTGAAGGAGTTTGGTTCAAACGTTCCAACTGAGAGAGACTGAATAAATGCCAAATTTTTGGCTCGTTTCTTGAAAACTTTTTATGAGGTAACTTGTAAATTTTCTGGCTCATAATATTCTACCTCTAGTATTTATTTTCTTGAGATTATTCGAATTTTTAAAAAAATTGTGCTTTGTGAAAATAGTAGAGATACAATTGTGTCTGAAATGGGTATGAAAATGAGGCATAAATTCAACAAATATTGGAGTTCTCTTTAGTCAACAAATATTATGCTTTTTGTAGCAGTAGTGTTGGATCCTAGATATAGGCTTAAATATCTCATAGTTAGGTACACTTAGCATTATAAAGAGGAATTCGCTAAAAATTTGGTGAAAAAGGTTATAAATGCTTTAAATGAGATGATGGATGATTATAAAGATTTAAATGAAGATGAATCAAAAGAAGATGATTTCTCTTCTACTGTGTTGAAGAAAAATGATGATTTCTTTCATGGTAGTGATACTTATGTTGATGCTTTTTTCTATTGAATTGGAGAAAGAACAAGAAGTTACAGCTTTGGAAGAGTTGGATAGGTACTTGGAGGACAAACTTGAAAAAAATAGAATTGATTTTGATCTTCTAAACTGGTGGAAGGTAAATGATGTTAGGTATCCTTCTTTGGAAAATGTAGCAAGGGATGTATTTGCTATCCAAGCATCTACTGTGGCCTATGAATCTATATTTAGCACTAGGGGGAAAACTTTAGATAAATTTAGGAATTCTTTAACACCTATTACTGCTTAAGTTCTCATATGTCTACAAGATTGGTTGAGAAACTCAAACAAACCTATTTAAATTGAAGAATTAGTTCAAGACCTTGATGATAATGAAACAGGTTAACATACAAATCTTGTAGATTTTAATTTCACTTTTACTTATTTTATTCATTCAATTTAATAAAAATATGGTTCAATTACAATTTTCAAAGGGGTCACAAGATCAAAATATTCTTCCAACTATAGGTGGCCAACTAAATTTGGAATGGGTGTATTAAATTTTATAAGGTAATATTTTGTTTTTTTATTACTTTTTCATCTTATAAATTTATGTCTACATGATTAACACGTTTTCATCTATGGTTGTCCTTCTATAGTAGAGGAAGAAAAGGGAGGAGTTGTAGAAGAAATAATTAATTGGGTTTGAATTTTCGTTGTAGTTCCGGGACGGACCTTTGAAATGATTATTATCATGGTTGTTATTAGTTGTATTTTTTTGTTATATTAAGCTGCCTAATTTTAGCAATTACTTAAGTAGTAATTGCTGCTACCAATGTTTGTGGTTATCTTTAGCTATTCCTTAATATCTTAAGTAATTGTTTAAAAAATGTAGTATTACTATTGTGGTTAACTTTCACTCGGCTGAACAAAGCCAACTTGTGAGAAAACAAAGAACCGAATTAAGCACACAACTCGATCCCGTTCTATTTAACATTTCTATCCTTTTCTGCACATCAAAGCTTTTGACAAGGTAATGGAACTCGTTTACGGTATTCAGTCTATTTGACAAAACAAAATTGGCCCAATTTGAGTTTGAAAGGTACATAACTAAGGAATGATAAATGGTACAACAAAAGGTTTCGACATGAACTAACTTGGCCAGTTTTAAAAAAATAAATTGAAAAAAATGTCCGAACTCTGTTCCATCACGGAACTATTTTCTCCTACCCAAAATTTCCGATCTACATCCCGTCCCGTCGCGATATTTTCAACCTATGGGATGGGTCTGGATCTTCAAAAAAAAATCTCCGAACTGTGGGAAGGGACTGGATATTTGTAATCCCCATCCCGTCCCGTCCCATGAGCACCCCTAGCATTTAGTGGTTTATAGGTTTTATTTAAAAAATAAAATAACAAAAAAATTTTTTTTTTATTTTTTGATATTTTCAAATGTTATATAACCTTTGAAAATTTAATAATTTTTAAATATTTTTCAAATGTGAATACAATATTTAGTTATATTAAGCATTAAATTTAGATATTATATAAATTCAATATAAATAATTTTATTGATAAATATTCTAATAATAATCAAAAAAGAAATTAATAATCCATTAATAATAAGATAGATATTAATTAAAATATAATTACAAAACATAAAATGATTCAGAAGCAAAGAAAAATATATTACTATATAATAATTTTTTGTTTTTGAATTTTTTCTTCTTTTAATAAGTTTATCTATATTTTTTGTATGAAAAATAATTTATATAAATTATATTTGTCTAACTCATAATTTATATTGTAATTAATATTTACATATAAATAAACAAATAAATAATTAAAATGAATATTTAAAATTATAATGAAAAAAAATGAGATTTATTATTTATTATTTAGGGATACCGGTTTAATTTAAATTAGATCCCTCTCACGAATAATTTATTTTGTAATTAATATTTCTATAAAAATAAACTGATAAATAATAAAGATAAAATTTAAAATTAGACTGAATAAAAATTAAAATGAGATTTAAGATTTATTATTAATGTATACTAGTTTAATAGTTTAAGTATTAGAGTTTTTGTCGTTAGAAGTTTAGTGATTTATGTTTTTAAGCTTTTAGTGGTTTATTGGTTTTATATAAAAAAATAAAATAACAAAAAAAATTTCTATATTTTATTATCATTTTCATAGGTTATAACCTTTGAAAATATAATAATATTTACAATTTTTTTAAATGGGAATACAATATTTAGTTTTAATAATATTAATAATTATATAACACATAAATTCAATATAAACAATTTTATTGATAGATAATATAATATTTATCCAAAATTAAATTAATAAACTATTATTAAAAAGATAGATATTAATTAAAAAATATTTATGAAACCCAAATTGATTCAAAATTAAAGTAAAATATATTATTGGATAATAATTTTAAATTTTTAAATTTCTACTTCTTTTATAGCTTTATATTTTATTTTATTAAAAATAAATTAATTAAATTATATTTGTCGCACTCATACTTTATTTTGTAATAAATATTTCTAGAAAAATAAACTAATAAATAATTAAAATGAATATTTAAAATTATAATAAATAGAAATAAAAATTAGATTTATAAATTAATAAGTAGTATATTGTAGTTTAATGGTTTATGTATTTAGGCATTACGGGGTTTAAAAGTTTACTGATTTAACTGTGTATGCATTTAGTGGTGTATAGGTTTTATTTATGAAAAAAAATAAAAAAAAATTATTTTTATTATTTTTTGATATTTTCAATGGTCTTTGAAAATATAATAATTTTTAAATTTTTTTCAAAATTTTAATAAATATTTATTTATAATAATCATAATAATTATATATCATATAAATTCAATATAAACAATTTTATTCATAGATATTCTAATAATTATCAAAAAATAAATTCAAAATCTATTATGAATAAGATTGATATTACTTAAAATATAATATCAAAACCTAAAATGATTCAAAAGCATAGCAAAATATATTACTTAATAATAATTATTTATTTTAAAATTTTTATTCTTTTTATAAGCTTATCTATTTTTTAATGAAAAATAATTTTGATAAATTATATTTTTAACTCATAATTTATTTTTTAAAATATATATATATATATATATATAAATAAAAAACTAAAGAATCAAAATAAAATTTTTAAATTATAATGAAAACAAATAAAAATGAGATTTATTAATTATTTTTTCGGGTATACCGGTTTAAATGATTATCTATATAGGGGTATTAGGATTTTGTAGTATAGTGATTTAGTATTTAGGCATTTAGTGGTTTATAGGTTTTATTTAAACAATAAAATAAAATTTTTTTTTTATTTTTTCACATGTTAAAAGATTATAATCTTTGAAAATATAATAATTTTAAAAATATTTTCAAAAGTGAATATAATATTTAGTTATAATAAATATTAAATATATATATTATATAAATTCAATATAAACATTGTTATTGAAAAATATTATAATAATGATAAAAATATAATTTAATTATCTATTATTAATAAGTTAGATATCAATTAAAATATAATTACAAAACCAAAAATGATTGAGAAACAAAGCAAACTATATTACTATATAATAATTTTTTTTAGTATTTTTCTTCTTTTAATTAGTTTATCTATATTTTTTTGTTTAAAAATAATTTATATAAATTATATTTATATAACATATATTTTTTTGTAATTAATATTTATATAAAAATAAACAAATAAATAATTAAAATGAATATTTAAAATAATAATTAAAAAAATGAGATTTATTATTTATACTTTAGAGTATACCGGTTTAAATTAAATTATATCTATCTTATTAATAATTATTTTGTAATTAATATTTCTATAAAAATAAACTGATAAATAACTAAAATAAAAATTTAAAATAATACTTAATAAAAATAAATTGAGATTTATGATTTATTATTAATGTATACAAATTTACGGGTTTAAGTATTTAAAGGTTTTCTCGTTTAGGAGTTTAGCAATTTATGTTTTTAGGTATTTAGTGGTTTATAGGTATTATTTATATAATGAAATAACAAAAAATTTATTTTTGATATTTTTTTTCAAATTTTCATAGATTACAACTTTTGAAAATATAATAATTTTAAAATTTTTAAAAAATGTTAATACAATATTTAGTAAAAATAATTATTATAACTATATATAATATCAACTAAATATAAACAATTTTATTGATATATATTATATCAATTATCAAAAAATAAATTAATAAACTATTATTAATATGATATATATAAATTAAAATATAAACCTAAAATTATTCAAAATCCAAGTAAAATTTATTACTAAATAATAATTATTTTTAGTTTTTGCATCATTTTATAAGCTTATATGTTTCTTTGATGAAAAATATATTATTTAAATTATATTTGTATCACTCAATTTATTTCGTAATTAATATTTATATAAATTATTTAAATTATATTTAAGGCTTACGAGTTTAAAGGTTTAAGTATTTAGTCGGCTTCGTGGTTTAGGAGTTTAGATATTTATGTATTTCTGGATTTAATGGTTTATAAGTTTTATTTAAACAATGATATAACAAAAAAATTATTTTTGTTATTTTCTCTAATTTTTGAAGGTTATAACCTTTGAAAATATAACAATTTTTAAATTTTTTTTATATGTGAATACTATATTTAGGTATGATAATTTTAATAATTATTTATAATGTTAATTCAAAATGAACAATTATATTGATAGATATTATATTAATGATCAAAAAATAAAGTAATATGCTATCATTAATAAGATAGATATTTTTTAAAATATATTTGCAAAATGTAAATTTATTCAAAATCAAAGCAAAATATTATACCAAATAATAATTTTTTTTATGTTTTGCTTCTTTTTATAAGTTTATATTTTTTGTTATTAAAAGTAAATTATTTAAATTATATTTGTCTTCCACATAATTTATTTTTAATTTATAATTCTATAAAAGTAAACTAATAAATAATTAAAAGGAATATTTAAAATTATAATGAATACAAATAAAATTGAGATTTATTAATTATTATTCGGGATATACTAGTTTAATGGTTTAAGTATTTAGGTGTTTTGGGGTTTAGTGAAATAAGTGTTTAGGACTTTAGTGATTTATAGTTTTTATTTAAAGAATGAAAAAATAAAAAATTAAATTTTTTGATTTTTTTTTAATTTTCGAAGGTTATAACCTTGGAAAATAAAATAATTTTTAATTTTATTTAAATGTTAATATAATATTAATTTTTATATTCTTAATAATTATATATAATTTAAACTCTATATAAATAATTTTATTAATAGATATTATAATAATGATTAATAAAAAATTAATAAACTATTATTAATAAGAATGATATAAATTAAAATATAATTGCAAAAACTAAAATGATTCAAAATCAAAATAAAATATATTACGAAATAATAAATTTTTTTTTAAAAATTTTGCGTCTTTTATAAGCATATATTTTCTTTTGATAAAAAATAAATTATTTAAAATAGATCTATCTCACTAATAATTTTTTTTGTAATTAATATTTCTATAAAAATAAACTGATAAATAATTAAAATAAAAATTTAAAATTATAATTAATAAAAATTAAAATGAGATTTATGAATTATTATTAATGTATACCAATTTAATAGTTTAAGTATTTAAAAGTTTTGTCGTTTAGAAGTTTAGCGATTTATGTTTTTAGGCATTTAGTGGTTTATATGTTTTATTAAAACAATAAAATAACAAAAAAAAATTGTAATTTTTTCTTATTTTCATAGGTTATGACCTTTGAAAATATAAAAATATTTAATATTTTTTTAAATGTGAAAACAACATTTAGTTATAATAATTTTAATAATTATATATCATATAAATTCAATATAAACAATTTTATTGATAGATATTATAATAATGATCAAAAATTAAATTAATAAACTATTAATAATAAGATAGATATTAATTAAAAAATATTTACAATAGCCAAATTGATTCAAAATTAAAGTAAAATATATTACTGGATAATAATTTTTAATTTTTAAAATTTTACTTCTTTTATAAGCGTATATATATTTTTTGATTTAAAATAAATTATTTAATTTATATTTGTCGCACTCATACTTTATTTTGTAATGAATATTTCTATAAAATAAACTTATAAATAATTAAAATGAATATTTAAAATTATAATAAATTGAAATAAAAATTAGATTTTTTAATTATTAAGTAGTATATACCAATTTAATGGTTTATGTATTTAGGCATTATGAACCTTAGAAGTTTAGTGATTTTACTGTGTATGCATTTAGTGGTTTATAGGTTTTATTTAAAAATTAAAATAACAAAATATTTATTTTTATTATTTTTTGATATTTTCAAAGGTTATAACCTTTGAAAATATAATAATTGTTAAATTTTTTTCAAAAGTGAATTCAATATTTAGTTATAATAATCGCTATATTTATATATTATATAATTTCAATATAAAGCAATTTTATTGATAAATATTCTAATAATGAACAAAAAATAAATTAATAATCTATTTTTAATAAGATAGATATCAATTAAAATATAAAAATAAAACCTAAAATGATTCAGAAGAAATCAAAATATATTACTATATAATAATTTGTTGTTTTTAAATTTTTTTTTCTTTTAAAAAGTTTATCCATATTTTTTTGATGAAAATTAATTTATATTAATTATATTTGTCTAACCCATAATTTATTTTTTAATTAATATTTATATAAAAATAAAAAAATAAATAATTAAAATGAATATTTAAAATTATATTGAAAAAGATAATATTGAAATTTATTTTTTATTATTTTGGGTATACCAGTCTAATTTTTATTAGATTAGTCTCACTGTTAATTTATTTTGTAATTAATATTTCTATAAAAATAAACTGATAAATAATTAAAATATAAATTTAAAATTATACTGAATAAAAATTAAAATGAGATTTATGAATTATTATTAATGTATACCAGTTTAATATTTTAATTATTTAGAGGTTTTTTCGTTTATGACTTTAGCGATTTATGTTTTTAGGCATTTAGTGGTTTATAGGTTTTATTTAAACAATGAAATAACATAAAAATTATTTTTGATAATTTATCACATTTTCAAAGGTTATAACCTTTGAAAATATAATAAATTTAAAATTTTTTAAAAATATGAATATAATATTTTGTAATAATAATCATTATAATTATATATAAACTAAATATAAACAATTTTATTGATAGATAGGAAATCAATTATCAAAAAGCAAATTAATATGCTATTATTAATATGATATATATAAATTAAAATATAATTGCAAAATTAAAAAATATTCAAAATCCATGTAAAATTTATTACCAAATAATAATTTTTTTTTGAGTTTTTGCTTCTTTTTATAAGCTTATATTTTTTTGATGAAAAATAAATTATTAAAATTATATTTGTGTCACTCATTAATTATTTTGTAATTAATATTTTAATATATTATTTAAATTATATTTAAGGTTTACGAGTTTAAAGGTTTATGTATTTAGGGTCTTTTGTGTTTAGGAGTTTAAAGGTTTAACTGTTTAGGCATTTAGTGGTCTAAAATTTTATTTAAACAATGATATAACCAAAAATTTATTTTTAATATTTTTAAAATTTTTGAAGGTTATAACCTATGAAGATATAATAATTTTTAAATATTTTTAAAATCTAAATATAATTTTAGTTATAATAATATTAATAATTATAAGACATTTAAATTGAATATAAATAATTACATTGCTAGATATAATAATAATGATCAAAAAATTTTAATAAACTATTATTAATAAGATATATATTATTTAAAATATATTTGCAAAATCTAAATTTATTCAAAATCAAAGTAAAATATATTACTTAATAATAATTTTTTTAATGTTTTTCTTTTTTTATAACTTTATATTGTTGTTATTATAAATAAATAATTTAAATTAATTTGTCTTACTCATAATTTATTTTGTAATTTATAATTCTATAATAATAAACTAATAAATAAATAAAATAATTATTTAAAATTATAAAGAATACAAATAAAATTAAGATTTATTATTTATTATTCAGGATATACCGGCTTATGGTTTAAGTATTTAGGTGTTTCTGGGTTTAGGAGTTTGGTGATTTAAGTGTTTAGACCTTTACTGATTTATAGTTATTATATAAAAAATTTAAAAACAAAAAATTTAATTTTTTGAATTTTTTTAATTTTTGAAGGTTGTAACCTTTGAAAATATAATAATTTTTAATTTTTTTAAATGTGAATAATATTTAGTAATAATAATCTTAATAATTATATATAATGTAAACTAAATATAAATAATTTTTTTAATAGATATTATAATAATGATCAATAAATAAATTAATAAACTAGTATTACTAAGAATGATATAAATTAATATATAATTGTAGAATCTAAAATGATTCAAAATCAAAATAAGATATATTACTAAATAATAATTTTTTTTAAAGATTATGCCTCATTTTATAAGCATATATATTTTTTTGATGAAAAATAAATTATTTAAATTATATCCGTCTCACTAATAATTTATTTTGTAATTAATCATTCTATAAAAATAAATTGATAAATAATTAAAATGAATATTTATAATTATAATGAATAGTAATAAAAAAGAGATATATGATTTATTATTTAGGGTATACATATTTAATGGTTTATGTTTTTTGTAGTTTTGGGGTTAAAGAGTTTATTGATTTATATGTTTGCACATTTAGGTGTTTATAGGTTTTATTTAATCAACGAAATAATAAAAAAGTTATTTTTATGAATTTTATTGATTTTCAAAGGTTATAACCTTTGAAAATATAATAATTTTTTACTAGTTCTAAAATATGAATACAATACTTATTTATAATAATCTTAATAATTATATTTGATGTAAATTCAATATAAAAAATTTTATTAACATATATTATTATGATGATCTAAAAATAAATTAATAAACTATTATTAATAAGATAGATATTAAATAAAATATATTTGTAGAACCCGAAATAATTCAAAATCAAAGTAAATTATATATCTAAATAAAATTTTAAATTTTTGAAATTTTGTTTATTTTTAGAAGCTTATTTTTTTTTCATAAAAAATAATATATTTAAATTATATGTCTCAGTCGTTATTTATTTTGTAATTAATATTTTTATAAAAATAAACTAAAAAATAATTAAAATGAATATTTAAAATTTTAATGAATACAAATAAATATGAAATCTATTATTTATTATTTAGGTTATATAGGTTTAATGGTTTAAGTATTTAGGGGGTTTTGGGGTTAAGGAGTCTAGATATTTAAATGATTATGCATTTAATGGTTTATAAGTTTTATTTAAATAATAAAATAATAAAAAAATTATTTTTGTGATTTTTTATCATTTTTGAAGTTTTTAATCTTTGAAAATATAATAATTTTTAAATTTTTTTCAAATGTAAATATATTATTTATTTATAATAATCCTAATAATTATAAGACATTTAAATTCAATATAAGTAATTTTATTGATATATAATATAATAATTATCAAAAAATAAATTAATAAACTATTATTAATAAGATTGATAACAATTAAAATATAAATGCAACACCTATAATGATTCTAAATCAAAGTAAAATATATTGCTAAATGATAATTTTTTGTTTTTAAATTTTTACTTCTTTTTATAAGCTTATATTTATTTTTTGATTAAAAATAAATTATTAAAATTTTATTTTTCTCGCTCTTTATTTATTTTGCAATTAATATTTCTATAAAAAATAAACTAATAAATAATTAAAAAGAATATTTAAAATTATAATGAATACAAATTAAAATGAGATTTATGATTTATTATATATGGTATACCGATTTATGGATAATTAATTTAGGGGTTTTGTCGTTTAAAAGTTTAGCAATTTATGTTTTTAAGCATTTATTTGTTTATAGTTTTTATTTATATATTAAAAATAATTTTTTTTTGTTTTTTCTGATTTTCAAATGTTACCTTTAAAAATAAAATAATTTTTTAAATTTTTTAAAATGTGAATAAAATGTATAATTATATTAATCTTACTAATTATATTTCATATAAATTAAATATAAACAATTTTAATGATAGATAGTATAATAATGATCAAAAATTAAATTAATAAACTATTATTAATAATATAAATATTAATTAAAATATCTTTACATAACACAAAATGATTCAAAATAAAATCAAAATATATTACTAAATAATAATAATTAATTTTTAAATATTTCCTTCTTTTTATAGAATTATATTTTTTATTGATTTAAAATAAATTATTTAAATAATATTTGTCTCACTCAAAATTTATTTTCTAATTGATTTTTCTAAAAAAATTAAACTATAAATAATTAAAATGAATATTTAAAATTATAATAAATAGAAATAAAAAAGAGATTTTTTATTTATTAAGTAGTATATAACTGTTAAAAAGATTATGTATTTAGGGGTTTCGGGGTATATGAGCTTTCTGATTTAAGTAAACATTTAATGATCTATAGGTTTTATTTTAAAAATATAATAAAAAAAATTATTTTTATTATTTTTTCTCTTTTTTTAAGGTTATAACCTTTGAAAATATAATAATTTTTAAATTTCTTTTCAAAAGTAAATACAATATATATTTATAATAATCATAATAATTATATATCATATAAATTCAATATAAACAATTTTATTGATAGATATTCTAATAATGATCAAAAAATAAATTAAAAATCTATTATGAATAAGATTGATATTACTTAAAATATAATATCAAAACCTAAAATGATTCAAAAGCAAAACAAAATATATCACTAAATAATAATTATTTGTTATTAAATTTTTATGATTTTTATAAGCTTATCTATTTTTTGATGAAAAATATTTTTAATAAATTATATTTTTAAATTATAATTTATTTTATAATTAATATATATATATATATAAATAAAAAACTAAACAATCAAAATTAATTTTTTAAATTATAAAGAAAACAAATAAAAATGAGATTTATTAATTATTATTTAGGGTATACTAGTTTAAAGGATTATCTAAATAGGGGTATTGGGATTTTGTAGTTTAGTGATTTAAGTGCTTAGACATTTAGTGGTGTATATGTTTTATTTAAACAATGAAATAACAAAAAAAATTATTTTTTTTATATTTTAACATTTTCAAATGTTATAATCATTGAAAATTTAAAAATTTTAATTTTTTTTAAAAAGTGAATACTATATTTAGTAATAATAATATTTATATTTATATATCATATAAATTCAATATAAACATTTTTATTGATAAATATTCTAATAATGATCAAAAAATAAATTAATAATCTATTATTAATAAGATAGATTTCAATTAAAAAAAGATATATATCAATTAAAATATAATTATAAAACCTAAAATGATTCAGAATCAAAGAAAAATATATTACTATATAATAATTTTTTTGTTTAGAAATTTTTTTTATTCTAAAAAGTTTATTTATAATTATTTTGATTAAAAAATAATATATATAAATTATATTTGTCTAACTCAATTTATTTTGTAAATAATATTTATATATAAATAAACAAGTAAATAATTAAAATGAATATTTTAAATTATAATGAAAAAAAATAAGATTTATTATTTATTTTTTTGGAATACCGCTTTAATTTAAATTAGATATGTCTCACTAATAATTTATTTTGTAATTAATATTTCTATAAAAATAAATGATAAATAATTAAAATAAAAATTTAAAATTATATTGAATAAAAATTAAAATGAGATTTAAGATTTATTATTAATGTATACCAGTTTAATTGTTTATGTATTTAGAGGTTTTGTAGTAAGGAGTTTAGGTATTTATGTTTTTAGGCTTTTAGTGGTTTATAGGTTTTATATAAAAAAATAAAATAACAAAAAAAGATTCTATAATTTGTTATCATTTTAATAGGTTATAACCTTTGAAAATATTATAATATTTACAAAATTTTTGAAATGTGAATACAATATTTAGTTATAATAATATTAATAATTATATATCATATAAATTCAATATAAATAATTTTATTGATAGATATTATAATAATGATTAAAAATAAAATTAATAAACTATTAATAAAAACATAGATATTAATTAAAAAATATTTACAAAACCCAAATTGATTCAAATTTAAAGTAAAATATATTAATGGATAATAATTTTTAAATTTTTACATCTTTTATAAGCGTATCTTTTTTTTTTATTAAAAATAAATTAATTAAATTATATTTGTCGCATTCATACTTTATTTTGTAATAAATATTTCTTTAAAAATAAACTAATAAATAATTAAAATGAATATTTAAAATTATAATAAATAGAAAGAAAATTTTGATTTATTAATTATTAAGTAGTATATAGAAGTTTAATGGTTTATGTATTTAGGCATTACGGGGTTTAGCAGTTTACTGATTTAACTGTGTATTCATTTAGTGGTTTATAGTTTTTATTTAAAAAATAAAATAAAAAAAAATTATTTTTATTATTTTTTGATATTTTCAAAGGTTATAACCTTTGAAAATATAATAATTTTTAAATTTTTTTCAAAAAGTGAATAAATATTTATTTATAATAATCATAATAATTATATATCATAAAAATTCAATATAAACAATTTTATTGATAGATATTCTAATAATTATAAAATAAATTAAAAATCTATTATGAATAACATTAATATTACTTAAAATATAATATAAAAACCTAAAATGATTTAAAAGCAAAGCAAAATATATTACTTAATAATAATTATTTGTTTTTAAATTTTTATTCTTTTTATAAGCTTATTTATTTTTTGATGAAAAATAATTTTTATAAATTATATTTTTAAATCATAATTTATTTTATAATTAATATATATATATATATATATAACTAAAGAATCAAAATAAATTTTTTAAATTATAATGAAAACAAATAAAAATGAGATTTATTAATTATTATTTAGGGTATACCGGTTTAAAGGATAATATTTATAGGGGTATCAAGATTTTGTAGTTTAGTGATTTAAGTGTTTAGGAATTTAGTGGTTTATAGGTTTTATTTAAACAATAAAATAACAAAACCTAAAATGATTCAGAAGCAAAGCAAAATATATTATTATATAATAATTTTTTGCTTTTACATTTTTTTTCTTTTAAAAGGTTTATCTATAATTTTTTGATGAAAAATAATTTATATAAATTATATTTGTCTAACTCAATTTATTTTGTAAATAATATTTATATATAAATAAACAAATAAATAATTAAAATGAATATTTACAATTATAATGAAAAAAAATGAGATTTATTATTAATTATTTAAAGTATAGCGGTTTAATTTAAATTATATATGTCTCACTAATAATATTTTTTGTAATTAATATTTCTATAAATTAAATTGATAAATAATTAAATTAAAAATTTAATATTATACTGAATAAAAATTAAAATGTGATTTATGATTTATTATTAATGTATACCAGTTTAATGATTTAAGTATTTAGAGGTTTTGTCGTTAGGAGTTTAGTGATTTATGTTTTTAGGCTTTAAGTGGTTTATAGGTTTTATTTAAAAAAATAAAATAACAAAAAAAAATTCTTTAATTTTTTATCATTTTCATAGGTTATAACATTTGAAAATATAATAATATTTAAAATTTGTTGAAATGTTAATACAATATTTTTATTATAATAATATTAATAATTATATATCATATAAATTTAATATAAATAATTTAATTGATAGATATTTTAATAATGATCAAAAATTAAATTTAAAAACTATTAATATTAAGATAGATATTAATTAAGGATATTTACAAAACCCAAATTGATTTAAAATGAAAGTAACTTATATTACTTGATAATAATTTTTAATTTTTAAATTTATACTTCTTTTATAAGCATATATTTTTATTTGATAAATAATATATAATTTAAATTTTATTTGTCCCACTCATAATTTATTTTGTAATAAACATTTCTAAATAAATATACTAATAAATAATTAAAATGAATATTTAAAAATATAATAAATAGCAATAAAAAATAGATTTATTAAAAATTAAGTATTATTTAGCTGTTTAATGGGTTATGTATTTAGGCATTACGGGGTTTAGGAGTTTAGTAATTTAACTTTATATGCATTTAGTAGGGCTGCTCACGGGACTCGGAGATTAGCGACCCGACCCGAAGTCTTGTCCTGAAAGAATTGGGTCTGAGAAAAATCTGTTGACTTTGACTTTTCCCCTCCCGTTCGGTCACATATTTTTTATTTTGAGATAGTTACAGATCTTAAGCAATATTCATCCCGAGAACCGTTCTATACTTAAAAACCAATTCTAGACCCAGGAATATATATATATATATATAACATGAAGATGCCACCAATTTTGCTACAGCCCATCCAATTCCGACACACCTATTGCTGTTCCGACGAGTTCCAGGCTACCTAATGCCATTCCAGCCGTGTTTAGTTAGGTCCAGCCCTTGTCCGCCGCACTTCTGGTTGCCTCCTCCGTGTCCCAGATGCCACCATCCTTTTGGTTTGTTTTTTTGAAGAGAATTGAAAGATTAATTATTATTATGTGTCTCAGTCAGTTTTGTTGAGTATTGGTTGTGGTGTTGTGGTTGGCCAGAATGAGTGGGCTAAATGTGTTACAGTCCAATTTGTAGAGCTTGCTTGTTTGAAATATTTATATGTATTTATGCTTAACATATCATATTAATTAATGGCAATGCAGATGGCACAATCCAGTGGTAAACGAAAAATACAAGAAATTGAAGATGATCACATCTCAAATGATCAAAGTACTGGTAAATCCAATTATCATCCTTTCACGAACCCTCTTTTTGTTACGGCAGGTTCTTCACTTCTAATTGTAAAAGAAACTTAAGATACATCTAAACCTCACGCTGATAAAAAGTATAAGTCTGTTGTTTGGGAAACTTATGAGATATTATTTGATTCAGAGGGAAATGAATCTGGTAGGAAAGCTTGTATATGGTGTAGGAAAGAATATTTTGAAAAAAGTGATCAAGGTACTTAGGATTTATGGAAATACTTGAGAGAGAATTGTAGGGAATTTAAAAACAAAAAAGAATTATTAGAAGCTCACAAAGGTAAAGACAAGTCACAATCTTTGTTGAGTTTCACTAAAGGTACTAGTTTAGAGAATAACAAATTAACTTGTTGGCAATTTGATCAACAACTAGTTAGGGAGGCTTTGGTGAAAATGATCATAAAAGATGAATTGCCTTTTTGTTTTGGTGAGAGGGATGAGTTTAAAGAGTTTTGTGAAGTTATTGTGCCTAAATTTAAAATAACATCTTGGCACTCTATATTGAGGGATTGTTTTTATTTGTTTGTGAAGGAAAATAAGAAATTATTTGATAGTATATCATATCATTGTTGTAGAGTTTCATTGACTATCGACACTTGGACTAGCATTCAAAATTTGTCTTATATATATTTGACTGTTCAATTCATTGATTCTCAATGGAATATGCATAAAAGGCTTTAGAACTTTTGTGTAATTAAAAGTCATTCTGGAGTTAATATTAGAAATGCTATTGAGTTTTGCATGAATGAATGGGGTTTGAGAAAGTTGATGTGCATTACGGTTGACAATGCATCAAATAATGATGTTGCAGTTGAACAATTAAAAAAAGGCTTATGAAGAAAAGTGTTGAACCTTTCAGAGGCGAGCATTTTCATATGAGATGTTGTGCTCATATCCTAAACATAATTGTCAGAGATGGGATTGCAGTAGTTGAGCGTGCATTTCAAAAAATTATAGGTGTGTTTAAATCTGTGAGGAGCAGTACTAAAAGATTTGATATGTTTAAGTTATGTGTTGAAGAAGCACACTTGACATATGGATCTTCATTGCAATTAGATTGTCCTAAAAGATGAAATTCAACATATTTGATGCTACAAACTGAAATAAAATATCAAAATGAATTTGATAAGTTGGAGGACAAACACAGAAGGTTTTTGAAGGAGTTTGGTTCAAATGTTCCAACTTAGAGAGACTGAACAAACTCCAAAATTTTGACTCGTTTCTTGAAAACTTTTTATGAGGTAACTTGTAAATTTTCTAGCTCATTATATTTTACCTCTTGTGTTTATTTTCCTCAGATTATTCGAATTTTGAAAAAAATTGAGCTTTTTGAAAATAGTAGAGATACATTGGTGTCTGAAATGGGTATGAAAATGAGGCATAAATTCAACAAATATTGGGCTTCTCTTCAGTCAACAAATATTATGCTTTTTGTAGCAGTAGTGTTGGATGCTAGATATAAGCTCAAATATCTCAAGGTTAAGTACACTTAGCATTATGGAGAGGAATTGGCTAAAAATTTGGTGAAAAAGGTTTTAAATGCTTTAAATGAGATGATGGATGATTATAAAGATTTAAATGAAGATGAATCAAAAGAAGATGATTTCTCTTCTACTGTGTTGAAGAAAAATGATGATTTCTTTGATGGTAGTGATACTTATTTTGATGATTTTTTTGTTGAATTGGAGAAAAAACAAGAAGTTGCAGCTTTGGAACAGTTGGATAGGTACTTGGAAAACAAACTTGAAAAAATAGAATTGATTTTGATCTTCTAAACTATTGGAAGGTAAATGAGGTTAGGTATCCTTCTTTGGCAAATGTAGCAATGGATGTATTTAATATCCAAGCATCTACTGTGGCCTACTAATCTACATTTAGCAATGGGGGGGGAGAACTTTAGATAAAATTAGGAATTCTTTAATACCTATCACAGCTGAAGTTCTCATATGTCTACAAGATTGGCTGAGAAGCTCAAACAAACCTATTGAAATTGAAGAATTAGTTCAAGACCTTAATGATAATAAATCAGGTTAGTATTCAAATCTCGTAAATTTTAATTTCACTTTTACTTATTTTATTCATGCAATTTAATAAAAATATGGTTCAATTACAATTTTCAGAGGGGTCACAAGATCCAAATATTCTTCCAACTATAGTTGGCCAACTAAATTTGGAATGGGTGTATTAAATTTTATAAGGTAATATTTTGTTTTTTTATTACTCTTTCATCTTAAAAATTTATGTCTACATGATTAATACGTTTTCATCTTAGGTTGTCCTTCTACAGTGGAGGATGAAAAGGGAGGAGTTGTAGTAGAGATAATTAATTGGGTTTGGATTTTCGTTGCTATTATGGGACGGACCTTTGAAATGATTATTATCATGGTTGTTATTAGTTGTATTTTTTTGTTATATTATGCTGCCCAATTTTAGCAATTACATAAGTAGTAATTGCTGCTACCAATGTTTTGGGTCATCTTTAGATATTCCTTAATATTTTAAGTAATTATTTAAAAAATATAGTATTGCTATTATGGTTAACTTTCACTCGACTGAACAAAGCCAACTTGTGAATAAACAAAGAACCAAATTAAGCACACAACTAGGTTCTGTTCTATTTTACATTTCTATCCTTTTCTGCACATCAAAGCTTTTGACAAGGTAATGGAACTCGTTTGTGGTATTCAGCCTATTTGACAATACAAAATTGGCCCAATTTAAGTTTGAAAGATACATAACTAAGGAATGATAAATGGTACAACAAAAGGTTTCGACATGAACTAACTTGCCTGGTTTGAAGAAAATAAATTGAAAAAAATGTTCGAACTCCGTTCCGTCCTGGAACCATTTTCTCCTACACAAAATCGCGATCTCCGTCTCATCCCATCCCGATATTTTCAACCTATGGGACGAGTCTGGATCTTCAAAAAAAATCTCAGAAGTGTGTGAAGGGACTGTAGATTTGTAATCCCCATCTCGTCCCGTCCCATGAACACCCCTAGCATTTAGTGGTTTATAGGTTTTTTTGAAAAAATAAAATAACAAAAAATTTAATATAATCTTTGAAACTATAACAATTTTTAAATTTTTTTTAAATATGAATACTATATTTAGTTATGATAATCTTAATAATTATATATCATGTAAATTCAATATAAATAATTATATTGATATATATTATAATAATGATTATATAAAAGATTAATAAACATTATTAATAATATAAATATTATTTAAAAAATATTTACAAAACATAAAATGATTCAAAATCAAAATGAAATATTTTAATAAATATTAATTTTAAAATTTTAAATTTTTGTATTCATTTATAAACTTATATATTTTTTGATGAAAAATAAATTATTTAAATTATATTTGTCTAACTATTTATTTATATTTTAATTTATATTTCTATAAAAATAAACTAATAAATAATTAAAATGTAAATATAAAATTATAATGAATACAAATAAAAATGAGATTTATGATTTATTATTTATGGTATACCTATTTAATGATTTATGTTTATTGTGGTTTTGGGGTTAATGAGTTTATTGATTTATATGTTTACACATTTAGGTTTTATTTATTGATTTATAGGTTTTATTTAATCAAAGAAATAACAAAAAATTTATTTTTATGAATTTTCGTGATTTTCAAAGGTTATAACCTTTCAAAATATAATAATATTTTAATAGTTCGAAAATATGAATACAATACTTAGTTATAATAATTTTAATAATTATATTTGATGTAAATTCAATATAAAAAATTTTCTTAATATATATTATTTTGATGATCAACAAATAAATTAATAAACTATTATTAATAAGACAGATATTAATTAAAATAATTTTTGCAGAACCCAAAATAATTCAAAATCAAAGTAAATTATATTACTTAATAAAATTTTAAATTTTTGAAATTTTGTTTATTTTTATATGCTTATATTTTTTTCATAAAAAATAATTTATTTAAATTATATATGTCTCACTCATTATTTATTTTGTAATTAATATTTGTATAAAAATAAACTAAAAAATAATTAAAGTGAATATTTAAAATTATAATGAATACAAATAAAAATGAGATTTATTATTTATTATTTAGGTTATATAGGTTTAATGGTTTAAGTATTTAGGGGGTTTTGGGTTTTAGGAGTCTAGAGATTTAAATGTTTAGGAATTTAGTGGTTTATAAGTTTTATTTAAATAATAAAATAATAAAAAAATTATTTTTGTGATTTTTTATCATTTTTGAAGATTATTACCTTTGAAAATATAATAATTTTTAAATTTTTTTAAATGTAAATATAATATTTAGTTATAATAATCTTAATAATTATAAGACATTTAAATTCAATATAAGTAATTTTATTATTAGATATTATAAAATTGATCAAATAATAAATTAACAATCTATTCTTAATAAAATTGATACCAGTTAAAATATATTTGCAAAACCTATATATAATGATTCAAAATCAAAGTATAATATATTACTAAATAATAATTTTTTGTTTTTAAATTTTTATATTCTTTTTATATGTTTATATATATTTTTTTGATTAAAAATAAATTATTAAAATTATAATTGTGTCACTCATTATTTATTTTGTAATTAATATTTCGATAAAAAATAAACTAATAAATAATTAAAATAAATATTTAAAATTATAATGAATACAAATTAAAATGAGATTTATGATTTATTATATGTGGTATACTGGTTTAATTGTTTGATTATTTAGGGGTTTTGTCGTTTAGGAGTTTATCAAATTATGTATTTAGGTATTTAGTGGTTTATAGGTTTTATTTATATAATAAAAATTTAAAAATTCAATTTTTGATTTTTTTTGATTTTCAAATGTTATAACCTTTGAAAATAAAATAATTTTTAAAATTTTTTGAAATGTGAATATAATGTATAATTATATTAATCTTACTAATTATATATCATATAAATTCAATATAAATAATTTTAATGATAGATATTATAATAATGATCAAAAATTAAATTAATAAACTTTTATTAATAATATAAATATTAATTAAAATTTATTTACATAACACAAAATGATTTAAAATCAAATCAAAATATATTACTAAATAATAATATTTAATTTTTATATATTTTCTTCTTTTTATAATCTTATATTTTTTTTATAAAAATAAATTATTTAAATAATATTTGTCTCACTCGAAATTTATTTTGTTATTAATTTTTATAAAAAATTAAACTATAAATAATTAAAATGAATATTTAAAATTATAATAAATAGAAATAAAAATTGGATTTATTATTTATTAAGTAGTATATAGCTGTTAAAAGGTTTATGTATTTAGAGGTTTCGAGATTTATAACCTTATTTATTTAAGTAAGTAAGCATTTAATGATCTATAGGTTTTATTTAAAAAATGAAAAAACAAAAAATTTATTTTTATTATTTTTTCTTATTTTTTAAGGTTATAACCTTTTAAAATATAATAAATTTAAAATTTTTTTCGAAAGCGATTTCAATATTTTGTTATAATAATCATTATATTTATATTTTATATAAATTCAATATAAACTATTTTATTGATAAATATTCTAATAATGTTCAAATAATAATTTAATAATCTATTATTAATAAGATAGATATCAATTATAATATAATTATAAAAGCTAAAATGATTTAGAAGCAAAGCAAAATATATTACTATGTAATAATTTTTTGTTTTGAAATTTTTTTTTCTTTTAAAAAGTTTATGTATATTATTTTGATGAAAAATAATGTATATAAATTCTATTTGTTTAACTCATAATTTATTTTGTAATTAATATTTATATAAAAATAAACAAATAAATAATTAAATTCGAATATTAAAAATTAAAATGAAAAAAAATGAGATTTATTCTTTATTATTTTGGATATACCGGTTTAATTTAAATTAGATCTATCTCACTAATAATTTATTTTGTAATTAATATTTCTATAAAAATAAACTGATAAATAATTAAAATAAAAATTAAAATTATACTGAATAATTAAAATAATTTATTTTGTTCCTCTCTCAACTCTAGAATGATTCTTAAAGCTCTAACCAAATTTTTTTTGCTATAATTTATTTAGGATATACAAGTTTAATATTTTAAGTATTTAAAGGATTTTTCGTTTATGACTTTAGTGATTTATGTTTTTAGGTATTTAGTGGTTTATAGGTTTTATTTAAAAATAAAATAACAAAAAATTGTTCTATAATTTGTTATCATTTTCATATGTTATAACCTTTGAAAATATAATAATATTTACAATTTTTTGAAATGTGAATATAATATTTAGGCATAATAATATTAAAAATTTTATATCATATAAAATAATATATTTAAATTCATTATATATAAATTAATAATAAAAATAATAAATATTGTGATGACTTTTGCTCTTTAGGTACTCGAGCAATTATAAGACATATTTAATTATAATAGCATCCTCAACAAATAAATCTTTTATAATAAACATTTAAAAGTGTATTCTTCTAACATAAATTAATATTTTCATATTGTATGGATATTAAAAAATGATATATTTTTTCAAACATTAAAAAAATAATGTTTAGGATATAATTCAATATAAAAAATAAACAATAATTATAATAAACAATATCCCTACAATATATAATAAATGTTTAATTATAATAATATATAAATTAATTGTGCATTGATTTATTGTTTATTAGTTTATATTGTATGGATCGAGTACCTAAATAATGTCAGAAAAATATTTGCATATTTATTTTTATTTAATAGATATATTTTTTAATCAGATATATCATAAATAATAAACAATAAATCATATTTTTATTTTTTTCATATTAATCTTAAATATTCATTTTAATTTTTGATTTGTTTATTTTTATATAAATATTAATTACCAAAAAAATTATGAGTAAGACAATTATAATTTATAATCATTATTTTTCATCAAAAAAAATATAGATAAACTTATTAAAATAAAACAAAATTAAAAACAAAAAATTATTATATAATAATATAATTTTCTTTGCTTCTGAATCATTATTGGTTTTGTAATTATATTTTAATTGATATCTATCTTACTAATAATATATTATTAATTTATTTTTTGATCATTATTATAATATTTATCAATAAAATTATTTATATTGAATTTAAATGATATTAAAATATAATGATTATTATAAATAAATATTGAATTCACTTTTGAAAAAAATTTAAAATTATTATATTTTCAAAGGTTATAACCTTTGAAAATGTGAAAAAATAAAAAAAAAATGTTTTTTTTGATATTTCATTCTTTAAATAAAACCTATAAACCACTAAATGCCTAAACACTTAATTCAATTACTCCTAAATCTCTAAAACCTCAAATGATAAATAATAATCCTTTTAAACCGGTAACCCTAAATAATAAATAATAAATCTCAATATTATTTTTTTCATTATAATTATAAAAATTCATTTTAATTATTTATTTGTTTATTTTTATATAAATATTAATTACAAAATAAATTATAAGTTAGACAAAAATAATTTATATAAATTATTTTTCATCGAAAAATATATATAAACTTATAAAAAGAATAAAAAATTTAAAAACTAAAATTTATTATATAGTAATATATTTTGCTCTCCTTCTGAATCATTTTAGATTTTGTAATTATAATTTAATTGATATCTATCTTATTAATAATTGTTTATTAATTTATCTTTTGATCATTATTAGAATATTTATCAATAAAATTATTTATATTGAATTTATATGATATATAAATATAATGATTATTATATCTAAATATTGAATTCACTTTTGAAAAAAATTAAATAAAGTATTCACATATATAAAAATTTTAAAAATTGTTATATTTTCAAAGGTTATAATGTTCAAAATTTATTAAAAATAACAAAAATAAATCTTTTGTTATATCATTGTTTAAAATAAAACTTATAAACCATTAAATGCCTAAATACATAAATCTCTAAACTCCTAAACCCCGAAGCCCCTAAATACCTAAACCTTTAAACTCGTAAACCTTAAATATAATTTAAATAATTTATAGAAATATTAAACTCAAAATAAATTATGAGTGACAAATATAATTTAAATAATATATTTTTCAACAAAAAATATATAAGCTCATAAAATGATGCAAAAACTAAAAAAAAAATTATTATTTAGTAATAAATTTTACTTTAATTTTAAATCATTTTTGGTTTTTTAATTATATTTTAATTTATATCTATCATATTAATAATAGTTTATTAATTTATTTTTTGATAATTGATATAATATTATAAATAAATTTGTTTATATTTAGTTTATATTATATATAGTGATAATTATTATTATTACTAAATATTGTATTCACATTTTTAAAAAATTTTAAAATTATTATATTTTCAAATGTTATGACATTTGAAAATTTGAAAAAATATCAAAAATAAATTTTTTGTTATTTCATTGTTTAAATAAAAGTTATAAGCCATTAAATTTCTAAATACTTAAATCAATAACTTCTAAATCTCTAAAACTCTCAATAGATAAATTTTTTAAACATGTATATCCTAAATAATAAATCTCATTTTTATTTTTTTCATTATAATTTTAAATATTCATTTTAATTATTTATTTTTTTTATTTATATATATATATATTAATTACTAAATAAATTATAAGTTAGACAAATATAATATATATAAATTATTTTTCAAAAAAAATATATATTTTACTTTGTTTATTATATAGTAATATATTTTACTTTGTTTATAAATCAATTTATGTTTTGTAATTATATTTTAATTGATATCTAACTTATTAATAATAGATTATTAATTTATTTTTTCATCATTATTAGAATATTTATCAAAAAAAATATTTATATTTAATTTATATGATATATAAATTTAATAATTATTATAACTAAATATTGTATTCAATCTTGAAAAAATTTTAAAATTATTATATTTTCAAAGATTATAATCTTCAAAAATCTGAAAAAATAAAAAAATTTTATTATTTTTATTTCATTGTTTAAATAAAACCTATAAATCACTAAATGCCTAAACACTTAAATCACTAACCTACAAAATCCCGATACACCTATATAGATAATCGTTTAAACGGGTATACCCTAAATAATAATTAATAAATTTCATTTTTTTATTTGCTTTCATTATAATTTAAAAAATTCATTTTGATTGTTTAGTTTTTATTATATATAAATATATTTATTATAAAATAAATTATGAGTTAAATATATAAATTATAAAAATTATTTTTGATCAAAAATACATTAAGCTTATAGAAAGAATAAAATTTAAAAACAAATAATTATATTAAGTAATATATTTTGCTTTG